>CAUPSL010001176.1:0-94268 GCA_963514005.1 Raja brachyura
GAGAGAATGAAGGGAATGTTTGCGATATGGTGCAGGAAAAGACACAATGACAGTTGAAGGAGGGCTCGTGGTGGCTTGTTAATTGTAGCCAATTATCCTGAAGGAAACACAAATAGAAAAATGAGAAAATAAATTGCCGGAATCACAGGATGGAATACACTGGAAATCTGACTAACAACGCTATAAATACTCAAGAGAGAGAGAGGGAGAGAGGGAGAAAACAATGTCTGCCTACCACTGCAATGGGCCATTGTTGCAGCAAGTTGGCTGTCCTGTGCCCCAGACACATGCCTATTGATTACACAGTGAAGGTCAATGGGCTTCTGTCTGAAAGAATGAAGAGATCCGGTGACAAGGCAGGAACATGCGCCAGGCACAAGACACAAGTCCACCATCTCCTTGACTGGGAACGGAAGCCCAAGGGAACGGACGTCTGATCCATTCCTGCGTCCAGCTCCGAAGCTGGAATCCGACACAAACCTCAATGCCACATTCTGCTGTGCGAGGTTACAACCCAACGGATTGAAGATTGAAATCCTAAATTTCAAACAACCCCCTCTTTCCCCCCCCCCCCCCGCCACTTCCTTGCCTGCGTACCCATTTCTTCCACTATCCGACCTCTGCCCCCTTCCACCTATACCCCCTCCCTCTGACTTTTCATTTCATTCCTCTTTTCTCACCAGGCACACTTCACAAGTCTGAAGAAGGGTTTCCGCCCGAAACGTTACCCATTTCCTTCGCTCCATAGACGCTGCTGCACCCGCTGAGTTTCTCCAGCACTTTTGTCCACACTTCACAAGTTATCGGAGTAGAATTAGGCCATTTGGCCCCTCGGGTCTCCTCCACCATTCAATCATGGCTGATGTCTGCCTCATCCCATTTTCCTGCCTTCTCCCCCCCTAACCCTCGACACCCGGCCCAATCAAGAACACTTTTGTCTCCATTTCATTTCCAGCCTTTGTCACTTAAGGCATCTAATTAACAATCAAAACCCTCTCACCCTTATCCATCTACCACTCGAGATAGAAACAAAATGCTGGAGTGAATAAACGGGTCAGGCAACATGACTGGAAGAAAAGGACCAGGTGATGTTTTGGGTTGCGATCCTTCACCCATATATCACTTACCTGGCTTGGTTCCGCCCCCCCCCACCCAACACACATCTTGACCACCTCTCTTCTCACCCCAACTACAATCAGTGTGAAGAAGAGTCCTGACCCAAAACATTAAGAATAAGGGGTGGGCCATTTAGGACTGAGATGAGGAAAAACTTTTTCACCCAGAGAATTGTGTATCTGTGGAATTCTCTGCCACAGAAGGCAGTGGAGGCCGATTCACTGGATGTATTTCAAGAGAGAGTTTGATACATCTCCTAGGGGCAACAGAATCAAGAGATATGGGGAGAAAGCAGGAACGGGGGCGGGGGGGGGGGGGTTACTGATTCAGGATGATCAGCAATGATCATATTGAATGATGGTGCTGGTTCGAAGGGTCAAGTGGCGTGCTCCTGCATCTACTTTCTATGTCTCTGTCGCCCATCCGATTCCTCCACGGATGTTCCTCCTGGGATGGCAGGACTTCCATATGAAGAAAGACTGGATAGACTCGGCTTGTACTCGTTGGAATTTAGAAGATTGAGGGGGGGGGGGGAAATCTTATAGAGGCGTACAAAATTCTTAAGGGGTTGGACAGGCCAGATGCAGGAAGATTGTTCCCAATGTTGGGGAACTCCAGAACAAGGGGTCCACAGTTTAAGGATAAGGGGGAAGTCTTTTAGGATCGAGATGAGGTGGTCTTTTTTCACACAGAGAGTGGCGAGTCTGTAGAACTCTCTGCCACAGAAGGTAGTTGAGGCCAGTTCATTGGCTATATTTAAGAGGGAGCTAGATGTGGCCCTTGTGGCTAAAGGGATCAGGGGGTATGGAGAGAAGGCAGGTACAGGATACTGAGTTGGATGATCAGCCATGGTCATATTGAATGGCGGTGCAGGCTCGAAGGGCCGAATGGTCTACTCCTGCACCTATTTTCTATGATTCTATGTTGCCTGACCTGCCGAGCTACTCCAGAACCGTGTCTCCTGGCCATAACCTTTTCATTGGGAATTGAAATCTCCTCTGCCCCGACAGCTCGCTTCTACAGGGAAGGGCGGGCAGTCAAGTCAAAGCAAGCGTCGGGGAGCGTACACTGGACAGGTCTTCTTCCGCAACTGAAGGTCAACTGCCGAACGATAACTATAAATACATCAGTTCATTAAAAAAAGAGGAAACTCGCACACTTTGCACCGAAGAATGCAAATTGAGCAAATGCCGCAAGCTCGGCACTGTACAGGATTACATGGAGGAAGCAGATAGAGGGAGATTTAGTGATAGCAAATCTATTTCTAAGAATATATCTGTGTAAAGCCAACAGAGGCAGGGGCTTTGATGTGAAGAGAGTGATATGGGTCACCACCTTCTCTCCACACTAAAAGACTAGGATGCTCTTGCATAGACAGGCTTCAACTCATCTTCATCCTTTCCGGAAACAAATTTTAACTCTTGAAGCCCTGGCCAATGTTATTCATGAACACCCAGTGCTGATTGCATTTCGTCATGTGCATTGCTGATCCTGGCGTTTGTTTAGCACCATTGCAGCCACTTCATCTCCAGCCTCTGTCACTTACTGCAACCAAATACCAATCAAATCCCTCTCACCCTTATCCATCTATCACTTGTGATGACAAAGTGCTGCAGCATCTCTGGTGAAAAGGAAGACGTGACGTTTCGGGTCGAGACCCTTCATCCGTCTAGACAAGTACCATTGGGGGGGGGGGGAACATTACAGGAAGGAGGTCTAGTCCCACACGGGCCCACGAGAGGCGAATGCCAACGGGCAACGCTGCCTCACGGGGTTCATAGAAACATAGAAATTAGGTGCAGGAGTAGGCCATTCGGCCCTTCGAGCCTGCACCCCCATTCAATATGATCATGGCTGATCATCCAACTCAGTATCCCGTACCTGCCTTCTCTCCATACCCTCTGATCCCCTTAGCCACAAGGGCCACATCTAACTCCCTCTTAAATATAGCCAATGAACTGGCCTCAACTACCCTCTGTGGCAGAGAGTTCCAGAGACCCACCACTCTCTGTGTGAAAAAAGTCCTTCGCATCTCGGTCCTAAAGGATTTCCCCCTTATCCTTAAGCTGTGACCCCTCGTGCTGGACCTCCTCATCATCGGGAACAATCTTCATGCATCTAGCCTGTCCAACCCCTTAAGAATTTTGTAAGTTTCTATAAGATCCCCTCTCAATCTCCTAAATTCTAGAGAGTATAAACCGAGTCTATCCAGTCTTTCTTCATAAGACAATCCTGACATCCCAGGAATCAATCTGGTGAACCTTCACTGCACTCCCTCTATGGCAATAATGTCCTTCCTCACATTTGGAGACCAGAACTGTATGCAATACTCCAGGTGTGGTCTCACCAAGACCCTATACAACTGAAGTAGAACCTCCCTGCTCCTATACTCAAATCCTTTTGCTATGAATCCAGGCCAGAGTGCTGCCCACATGGAGTTTGCACGTCCTCCTTGCGACCGCGAGGGCTTGCTCTGGCTGCGCCTAAGTTTCCACCGTGTCCAAAAGATGCGCGGGTATCTACGTTAATTGCCCTCCGAACTCGCCCCGAGTGTGTCGGGGGTGGGTGCATGTGGAACTAGCGTGATTAGTGATCAGCGGGGATTTGGTGGACCAAAGGGCCCGTTTCCATGCTGCATCTCTAAACTAAAGCACCAGGCTGCCAGTATTGGCAATGCGCATGAAGGGGATGCAAACTGCACTGGGTATTCATCAACACAGTGGTGATGAGTGCCATAGTGGAACCGAGGTTGGGAAGAGCCCCATTTTTGTATCTTACCCAACTAAAACAGAGCTCAGAAGTAACGATGCCCTCGGCTCGAACGATGTCCTCCATTTCAGTTACAAGGAAAAATATTCCAAGATTTTTCAAGGCCCAATGTTTAGTTTGGAGATACAGCACAGAAACAAGCCCTTCGCCCCCCCCCCCCCCCCAATACACTAACATTATCCCACACTATAGACAAATGATAATCTTTACAGTAGCCAATTCATCGGCAAACCTGTACGTCTTTGGAGCGCGGGAGGAAACCGGAGCACCCCGGGGAAAACCTACTTGGTCACGGGGAGAACGTGCAAACTCTGTACAGACAGCACCCCATAGTCAGGATCGAACCCAGGTCTCTGGCGTTGTTAGACCGCAACTCCACCGCTCCACCCCAATTGAAAAAACATTAAAAAAAAGTGATGAGGCCAAGAGTGACCATTGCTTTCCTATCAAATACATGCCAGTTTTTACTTGAAATTTTTCGGCCACTTTCCCCGCTGCTAATCCCCAAGCACATGCCTTGATCAGCGAGTGTTGACGGGATTTCAGAAGCCAAACTGGAAACACACACACACACACACTCGGAAACATTCAGTTCCAGAGGGCTGATTTATGTGCACAAGTGTCAGAGAGGCTCACAGTACTCCTCAGAACATAAACACCAGCTGCTGCAGATGTGGTCGCTTGCATTCTGTTTCCGAACCGGATTTGTGAGTGTGCAAGAAAGCTAATTAATTGCTGCGGTTCCCAGTAGTTCCGTTCGTTCTCGCCAAAGTGACAGCGCCACAGCAGGTAGTCCTGCTGCCTTACAGTCCAGTGGACCAGGTTCAGTTCGGACCCTGCTGGTGCTGTCTGCGAGGAGTTGGCATGTTATGGGCTCAGAGTCAGATAGCGTGGAAACAGGCCCTTTGGCCCACTCGTCCCACCTGCACTAGCCCCACCTACACTAGCCCATATCCCTCAATACCTGTCGTATGCATGTACCTGTCTAATTGTTACTTAAATGTTGTCCATGGTGGTAAGGGTCCCCTTAGAGCATGGGGTCCCAACCTTTTTTGTCCCGTTTACTCCCTGGCAACTTTAATAGCACATAACAACATTATTTCACTTATTTATGAACTAATGATGAACAGATACCGCTATACCAGACCCAAACACAGTCAGTCAATGAGAAAAAATATGTACAAATCCAGAATCAACAAATTTACTCCCTGGGTAGGTGAAATTTACCTCTGGGGTAAATTTACCCCAGGTTGGGAATCCTTGCCTTTGAATGCCTTGCATGTCACGGGGACACGTGGGTCATTAAGAGTAATTGGCAGATGTTAATCGCGACTAGTGTACAGGAGCAGTCAGAAACACCAGGGGGTAGGGGAGAGAATAAGATGGGGAATGCAAATTGCCCCAACAACCAGCACAGATCAATGGGCCGAGTGGCCACCTTCAAACACCATGAGAAATAAAAGTATCGCATTGCTGTAAAATAATTTGCCAAATCATGCATAAACAAGGCTCTTCAATGTTCAAGAAAGAACAGCAGATGCTGGAAAATCCAAGGTACACAAAAATGCTGGAGAAACTCACCGGGCGAAGCAGCATCCATGGAGCAAAGGAATAGGTGATGTCTCGACCCGAAACGTTGCCTATTTCCTTCGCTCCAAAGATGCTGCCTCACCCACTGAGTTTCTCCAGCATTTTTGTCTATCTTCAATATTCATGTCTTTGCCATACATCAACATTTTATAAATTATCTTCCATCTTTTATTTCCACAAAATCACCCACTGATCAGACTCTTGCATGCTGGGCCCACAGGTAAGGGTGAGATTTAAATCCAAGCCAACCGATCACTCGTCTATCCCGAGGGACAGAACACAGTTGATAGTTCTGATGTGCTGGGGATCTAAAAGAAACCGGTTTCAATAGGAGCCAGAAAGTGGTTATTTGGATCAAGAACTTCCAGTGGTTTCATCATTCCCTCTGATCCCATCCAGCATCCAGGCAATGGCCAATTGATTGCACAACTCCAAACATGCGTCAGTCTCCACATAATCGCAGATCCCTACACTCTTTCCCCCCCCCCCCCCCTTTTCCTTAACTTCGATTTTCCAATTCCATTAAATGACTGATTTGAAATATACATTCCATTCAGCCCATCGAGTCCAGGCCAACCCTCGTTCACCCACTGTTGCTTCCTCTCCCTCGAGACTAGTGTGCAAGAAGGAACCGCAGAGATGCTGGTTTTAAAACGAAGATGACACAAAAAGCTGGAGTAACTCAGCGGGACAGGCAGCACCTCTGGAGAGAGGGAATTGGTGGGTTTTTTGGGTCGAGACCATTCTTCAAGGGGCAAGGGCAATTTACAGAGGGGGGGGCAATCAGCCGACAAGCCCACAGAGCACCAGAGTAGACCCAGATGGTGACAGAGAGAGAGGGGGAATGGGCAAACTCCACACAGGGGGTAGTAGCAGAGGTCAGGATCAAACCCGGGTCTCTGGCTGTGCCAGGCAGCAGCCCTGCCGGCTGTACCACTGTGCTGCCAGGGCAAAAAGCTGAAGCATTAACCGTTTACCTCCCCAGTGACGCAGGCTGACCTACTGCTGAGCAGCGCCAGCGAGCTCAGCTTTGATTTCCTTTGGAGAGTCAGGGACACAATCCAACTCAAAACCATTTATGGAACAAAAACATTTACCAGCTAAGTCACCGTGCGGGGCACAGTGCCAGCTTTAGAAATGATTAAGCAATTCCAGAATAGTCCGTGCAATAATCCGATGCCCTTTCCGATTTCTTTGCAATTATCCGCAGAAAGCAAAGCAGGAAATAAATATTCTACGCCCTCCGAAGAGGGGGGATTCAGAGAAGGGCGAGGAGAGAAAAGTGTAGGAGTGAACCCAACATCTCGACCTCCAACAAAACATAGTAACAGACTGAAAAGCAGATCAATGATCTGGGTTACTGATCTACCGATGGACGATTCCCGACAATGTCATTTACTAGTCTATGAAGCAAACATTACTCCCCAAGATGATTATGCCCCAACACTAAAAACAAAGGCTGCTCTTTTGTGCTCCCCTTCATTCAAACCGAGCTCCAAAGTAGATCCGACTAACTGTGTCATAAGGTCATAAGTGATAGGAGCACAATTAGGCCATTCGGCCCATCAGGTCTACTCCTCCATTCAATCATGGCTGATCTGTCTCTCTCTCCCAACCCCATTCTCCCGCCTTCTCCCCAAAACCCAACACCGTACTAATCTACAATCTATCTATCTATCTATCTATCTGTCTTAACATGTGTTGTTAATGTTAATAATGATATTCCATTCAAACAGGCACTCGAAGATCACCATCAAGTACTAATCCCATTGTCATTTGTGATTTCCCCCCATAGCGCTATCCAACGATCCGCAGATTCCACCATTCACCTGCACAACTACCACTGTATGTCTGTGGGGTGGGGTGGGGAAGGGAGCAGGCTAGCTGGACCAGCAGACTCCACATAGACAGCGGCAAGGTCAAGATTGAACCCGGATCGCTGGGGGCAACAAGGCACCAGCTCGAACTGCATCGTTACTGATCAGTGCAGACTTCGCAGCTCAGGAAGGGACGGGCAAGCAGCAACTTGACACAAAAGGAAGCAAGCACTCAAGAACATTGAAAGCTGCCATGTCAGCTAACCAAAGCATACGGGCTTACGCAGGGCCAAGGAATTTAATACTGCTTTGGAAAAAGCAGACTCAAAAACATTGGATATTCCTGAATGAAAGGTCAGTGGGCTAACTTCCCACTCATGGGCACAGTGGAAGACAAAGTTATAAAATATAACATTGTTCATTTCTAGTGCCTGCCACCACCACCAGGAAGCATCGAACAAAACCAGACCATTTGGCCCACAATATCTGTGCTGAACATGATGAAAGGCTGGCAAACAGTGGAGATAAGAGGTCTCCTCAACGCTGGCCAATGGATCTTGGTCAAAGCAGCATCAACTGCTCCCACTGAACTACCATTTATTTATGTACCTCTGGGCAGGGAACAGCCATTTCCCCAACGGGACCTTGCAGAAGAATGGAAATCCACTTCTGGGGTGGTGTCACATGATGCAATTGTGACATCATCCCAAGAGCGTATCCATAGAAACCAAGGGTTGGACAATGACAAATCTTCCGCTTTAAGATGGACGACACAAACTGCAACTTTTTGACCCAGAGAACAGGACAATAACCACCGAGGCTCAATAGAGACACATCGAAAATGTGTACTTGCCTGTGGATTTTAGAGATAGTGCAGAAACAGGCCCTTCGGCCCACCGAGTCCATACCGACCAGCAATCATCCCATACGCTAACACTATCTTGACACACTAGGGACAATTTACAATTTTTTTTTACCACAGCCAATTAACCTACAAACCTGTACATCTTTGGAGTGTGGGAGGGAACCGGAGCTCCCGGAGAAAACCCAGTCACGGGAAGAACATACCAACTCCGTACAGACGGCACCCGTAGTCAGGACTCTGGCACCATCAGGGAGCAACTCTACCGGTTTGCCACTGTGCTGCCTGTACCCAGGGCATTCAGAGATCATTTATGGTCTTCACTCCTCCACCTCGCATCACCTGCCCCTCAGAACGCAAACCGAGTAGGAAGGAACTGCAGATGCTGGTTTAAACCGTAGATACAAAAAGCTGAACTAAGCGGGACAGGAAGCATCTCCGGGGAGAAGGATGGGTGACATTTTGGGTCAAAAGCGAGACGTTTCCTCGCTGTGGCAGCACCAAATGCCACGATGTTCTAAGTCCCCTACGTGGCTCCCAAGCACATCATAACCAACCAGTTCCCCACCTTCCTCTCTCCCACCCCTCAAACTCCAGATCTTCCGAGCCAAAACCACGAGGGCATTCAACCCTGTTGTTCCATGCACGAACCACTCGAGTCCATTCCTCCAAGATGTCCCACCTCCACCTGGTTGTTTCCTACATGTGTCCGAGGTTATGGGGTGAAGGCAGGAGAATGGAGTTAGGAGAGAGAGATAGATCTGCCATTGAATGGCAGAGTAGACTTGATGGGCCGAATGTCCCAATTATACCCCTATCCCATTTGACCAGGTCGGATCCACATCTTGACCACTTCCAAACTCGGATGGACCTGGGCACCTTGCCAGTCTGAGAGACCCCACCCATCGTTCAACTGCAGTGCCACCACATTCCTGTTACACCACCACCCTGCCTCCAGCAGTCGTATCCCCCCCCCCGATCAAGGGGCACGATCTCCAAGACGAGACACGCTCTCCTCCCTACGTGTGCGTTCCCGCACAGCCCCCTCTCGCGACCCACCCCTCGTGTTGCGATCCCCATGTCTCCATCGGAGCCTTCTGTGGAAATCCCTCCGCCTTTCTGCTTCAGGTACATCTTAGCTCACAGATCATCCTCGAGGCTCGTTACAACTAACTACCAGCCTGGACTCACTACGAGTTCGCGGGGAGCCCGCGACCCGCAAAAACCAGACGGGCAAACAACCGGTCGTCAACAAGCAAGGACCAGGATTAACCCTGGAGGGATCACTAGTGCCATGTCCTCCCTTTGCAATCCCAGTTGTGACGCAGCCTTATCCTCGCCCTGTCTGCCCGGGCAGCTTACGCCCACGCCTTCCTGTTTGATTCGAGGCTCGCAGGACGGAGAAAAGACAAGCCCGTTTCTGCATGAAAATGACACAAAAATGGTCGGTGGACACTGTGACGCAGCGAGAAGCTGATCAGGACAATTCAGACGGTGCAACAAAAAAAAAAAACAGCAGCCAAAACACAACAGTCCTTCACTCTCGTTCTTTATTCGGCTGCAAAAAAATCATTCCATTGCTTCCCCCACAGTATAGATGGAGAAAATACAGAGCCACATGCAGAAAAACATTGTTTAGACTGCTCTTATAAAAGTCTTTATATGGTCATCCTAACCAAATTGGGGATTCAGGTCGACTCGCTAGTAATAATTTAATACAGAACCTCAGCTGGCTAGAAACAAAATAATATATTTTTTAAGCCATTAGCAATTTAAAAGTGGTATAAGAATTTATTTATTTTTCCTGTCGTTCTTTTAAAGCTGCATCGAAAGCATGCCGCCAAAAAATCACACCGTCTGGACTGCAAACACCTAGCTAGCTACGCAGCAGAGAATTGGGATGTTGTTATCTGCATAGCACGCAGTTAGTTCCCGGCGTAACGCAGTCGGATAGCGGCGAAGTCTCGTCGTCTCCGCAACCGGCGTTAAAGCGCTGCGATTAACATAAATCAGATCGCTCAAAACTAGTGGGAATAAAAGGAGTATACAAAAAAAAATCACCCCCCCCCCCCCCCCCCCCAAGTAACAGAAAGACCGGTTTATACCTCCAGACAGAGATGCAGAATAGACTTGTCCACGACTTTGAGGGAGGGAAAGGCGGTGCAGTTTTAAACGCAGCAAATCCTCAACATTCATTCTCCTGGATCCGATTTCACGAAGTAGGTGCAGTCGGAGGCCATTCGGCCCTTCGAGCCAGCACCACCATTCAATATGACTATGGCTGATCACCCAAAAATCAGTACACTCCCCCCCCCCCTCCCCCGTTCCTGCTTTCTCCCCACAATCCCTCGATTCAGTTAGCCCCAAATCAAAACTATCTCTCTCATCGGAGGCGGATGCCAACGGGAATGAGAGCGGTTTTGCCACCAAAGGTTGAATCAGGTGAAGACCAGGCTACAAGGGGGAGTCCAGTTGGCACCAAGTTAAATCCCTTGCAGTGAAGTGGCGATGTTATTTCACCGTCCACTGTTCTGTAACCGACATGGAACTGTGCAGGACTGGGGAGATGCACCCCGGGGGGAGGGATAGAGGATTATAAAAGTTGGGGCGACTTCAGTGCAAATTCCAGGCACTCGTGTTCACTTCCCCCCGTAGTCCTGCTGTGGTCATCGCCGTTGACGCGAAGGTAGAGGATCATGACGGGAAGAGACTGTTTTAACTACCGATCTCTCCCCCCCACCACCCACCCAGTTCTCTACCCTCCTCTCCAGCCCCCCTTCCGTCCCTCAACCTATCCCCTCCATCCAGTCTCCTTTATTTCCCCCTCCCCTCTGCATTCTCTTACCCCTCCCTGCCTTGTGTGTCTCCTTCCCTTCCTCCTGTCCCCTTCCCCCCCACTTCCAAACCTCCCCCCCCCCCCCCTTCCCCTCTCATCCGCAGTAAGGAACAACTATCTGCAAGGCGCTTCCCCAGAGGGGGAGGCAGGGCATGGTATAATACACTTTACTGCCCGACGCGCTGGCTGCCAGCAGACACAAGTCGCAGTGACGCATTCGATGAGCCTCGTTAAGTTTCTCCGTTTCCCTTGTAAATAGTCGCGGGTACGCGCCCGGCCCTGCGCGCCCCCACTTCTCCGGGAACGGCTCTCGATGTAAACAAATCCCAATGCATCTCCCCCCCCCCCCCAAACCCTGCCAGAAGATGATTGTATCCTTTATCAGAAAGACAGGTAACTGGCAAAAAAAAAATCAAAGAAATCTTGCTTTCAGTTTTAAATACAAAAGAAAAGCCCCAAAAATTCTGATACCACATATAATTAAAGAGCAGAAGATACATTTAAAATTACTAACAAGCTCTAATGTAACATTGAACGCAACTCTACACTTAATGGCAAAATTGCTCTCCAACTTCTTAAGAATATTAATGTTTTGAAGTCTACTAGAATACGTTTTTTTGTTTTACCTGCGTGCTCTCGAGGTTGATTTTTAAATGTTGCATTTCCAGCAGGATAGTGGGGAGGGGGGGTGGAGAAGGGAAAAGGAAAAAAACACAGTAAATGTTATTGAAAGTTTAAAAAAAAGGTTGCTGCGTCACACACAGAGACATGGAAACAAGTAGCACCGGTCAGAGAACAGGCAGGAACAGCTCTGAAAGTCCTTGGGTTACTTTTGCAAAAGGGAATGCTGCAATGCAGCACGTGAAGGTGGCAGGAGGATTGCTACATTGACCAATTTCGAAATATTTAAAAAAAAAACAACAAATGCCTTCTTTCCTGCTCTCCCACCACAAGCAGAGAAATAAATGCCCCTCAAACCTCTCGCAGTTCGCAGCAGCATCATCCTCCTCCTCCTCCTCCTCCTGCCTAGTCGTGCGCGTTCACGGTGGGAGGCGAGCACGGCAATTGCGCATCATCCGCAAGCGCGCTCCCGCCACTGTTTATCTGCTCTCCCCCCCTCCCCTTCCTCCCTCCAGCCTTAAAACCTTGCATAGCCCAATGCATTTGAGAAATACAACGAGGACAGAGACCCGAATGCAGTTTGCAAAGGAAGACGCGATTACTAGTGAAACTTTGCAGGGAGGGGGGGGGGGGGCTGCAATAAGTAAACATCGTCACCGGGGAAGGCGCGCCCCCCCCCCCCCCCCCCCCATTTGCGCGTTCACGCTGGCCTCCGTCAGGTGCTTTTCACTCACGGTACCTAACTCGCCGGACCGTGGTGACGTCTGTTATTTCTGTTTACATCCTGTTCTTTTAGGGAGGGAGAGAGAGAGAGAGAGGGGGGGGGATAAGGTTTACATGAAATAGTTAATGCAACACAAAGTTAGCAAGTCTGATGCAGGAGGGGGGGGGTTTAAACCACCACCACCCACCACCCCCAACACTTTGCACTGAGGGGAAGGGGCGGGCCACTGGTGCTGAACTGCTGGTGTTTGGGATCTGGACCATGTCAACATAGCGTCAGCACCCATGTTTACCTCTCCGCCGAATTCTATCTGCGCAACATTAGTTGGAATGCGGACATGAAGTGGAACAGTAACAGCTCAGCCCATGTGGTAATCGGCCGCGGCCGGCGGCTCGCAACATGATGCAATATACATCCACCAAACACTTCAACAACAACAACACCTTGCACGCTTGCAAAAGGGAAGGTTTTGGAAAGAAAGTTGACATTCATTAAACACTAGTTTGCCCTTGATTTGCTAAATAACTGCAACATTCCCCCTCGCCTCAGGTCCCCAGCAAGGATACGTCTTATTCACCCTAGTCGGGTTAAAGAAGGAAAAAAAAACGACAGTCGGCGTTACTGCTTAAAAAAAAAACGAGGGGTCACTCACGTTTGTCCGAGCTGTCCGAGTTGTCCGCTCCTGCGACCTTTCGACCTTCCTCGCCACATTCGGATGGATGGAGATTTAAATGTTTTTTAAAAAAATAAAACAGGCAGTCCCGGCTGATCCACACACACATACACACACGAGAGAGAGGCGCTTGTTTTTTTTGTTGCAAAGTGATACTGCGTTCAGGTGCTGGACGGAGACCGCGATGGATATCCATCCCCCAGGCAGAGTCCGGAGTGAAATAGAAGCAGGTGGGGAGGGTGGCGTAGAATAGGAGACCCTCAAGGAGACAATCCGACCTCCAGCTCTTCCTCCGGGCAGTTTGCAGTGACTAGCACCCTGTCAACGCCTGCTCCGACGACTATGTGTTTTTGCCTTGTTTCGTAACTAGATTATATCATGTCCATTGTCATGTGACATTCTAAAGGCCTGTATGGAAACTTGGAGGGGGGAGGGAGAGAGAGAGAGAGAGAGAATTGTGGAAAGAAAATAGCCACGTGATAAAGCTCATAATAACACTGTCAGTCTGGAAAAGGCAACATTCAGCCCCTGCTGCACGAAATTGCAGTTTTTTCCAACATTTTCTTTGCGTTTTTTTTAAATAATCACTATCCCTGGCATACAGCGAGACGCAAGTCTAGGACACTCCAGTCCCGTCCAATAACAACTCGCACACTTTACTGCAATGTCATCGCGGAGGAAGTTTATGCATTAAAAAAAAAGATATCTCTGTTTTGTTTTAAAGCGTTGCAGTTTTAAAGCGAGCAGCGTTTGGCTTCAACAGATAGACGGGGGAGTGAATTATTTCCCCAGTTGATCTCCCTGTGTCATTTTTATTTGCAAACCCCTTGCCTCGCTGGTTATCGATGCAAACTTGCATCGGCTCATAATGAAACAAAACTCGCTCGCATGTCACTCGCTGCACCCCAAAGCAAATTCAAATCACGCCAATCCCAACCTTGTTCACTGCAACTTATATATATATATATATATTATAATTTAGTTAATATGTATAATTTAGTTCTCTTAAACGTCTGCCGCGAAGATGAGCGAAAAGCAACAACAGCGGATGTTATTAGATGCCACATGCTATCAGATATAACAATAATAAACAACAGACATTAAATACCAATGAGTCAGACAAGAGAGGAACAAAAACACGCCAGTAAGACGTCAACTGGCTTGCGATCCAGAGGAGGTTCGCACGTGTGATTCAATGTGCCTTTCTGGTGGGGAGAGAGAAGCTGAACAACAAAATGCATCACCTTCCAGTAATTTCCTCGGCGTGTTGTCGAACGCTTTAAAGCGAAAGAGAGCAGGGTGGACAAGTGACACAGCTAAAGCCCTGTGCGTCCCACCTTTAATGCTGAGTTGCCCTGTTGCTCAATACAGGGGGACAGCCAAGGTTCAGAGACCTTGTGTTTTATGTATTGATTTGTATTTTGGGGGGTGGGGGGGGGGGGGGTTGGTGTTAGTTGTGGTTCAATAAACCCGAGCGAGCGAGAGAGGGTCTGTGGTGTGTTTGGTTGTGTGTAGGGGGTCACTTGTCGTACACGCCGAGGAAATGGGGAGCTGGCGAGTTTGTTACACAACACAGGGCCGCTGTTGGCAGGAGGCTGTTACTGCAGTGTAACAGGTTACCCGAGCAGAGATATGGACAGTTTAAAAAAAAATCCCAAATTGCTTTTATTCAATTATACACAAATTCAGAGTAGGAACCAAATCAAGACTGCCATTGGCAGTTTTCAATCACACAGTTATCAAAATAAAATATTGTCAACTTTATCTACAATACACTTCACGGAAGGCCCCCAGAGTCCCCGTGGACACCAAAGATACCATAGAAACATAGAAATTAGGTGCAGGAGTAGGTCATTCAGCCCTTCGAGCCTGCACCGCCATTCAATATGATCATGGCTGATCATCCAACTCAGTATCCCGTACCTGCCTTCTCTCCATACCCCCTGATCCCCTTAGCCACAAGGGCCACATCTAACTCCCTCTTAAATATAGCCAATGAACTGGCCTCACCTACCTTCTGTGGCAGAGAATTCCAGAGACTCGCCACTCTCTGTGTGAAAAAAGTATTTCTCATCTCGGTCTTTAAGAATTTCCCCCTTATCCTTAAGCTGTGACCCCTTGTCCTGGACCTCCCCAACATCGGGAACAATCTTCCTGCATCTAGCCTGTCCAACCCCTTAAGAATTTTGTAAGTTTCTATAAGATCCCCTCTCAATCTCCTAAATTCTAGAGAGTATAAACCGAGTCTATCCAGTCTTTCTTCATAAGACAGTCCTGACATCCCAGGAACAGTCTGGTGAACCTTCTCTGCACTCCCTCAATGGCAATAATGTCCTTCCTTAGATTTGGGGACCAAAACTGGAGACAATACTGTACGCAGAAGCTAGTATAGGTATATATTTTTTTGATATATATATTTTTTATTAGAGTAGGTAAGCAGTACATTAGCAAACACATATTATGATAGTAATATTTCGTGTGCAACAATCATACATTATTAATATTATCAAATGAATTATTTTGTCTCTAATAATTTTTTTTTAAAAGAGAGAGAAACAGAGAGAAAAATAAAATATAAGTCCAAAAAGAAATCATAATGGAATAATTTACCATTAATACGTCATTGGAGATAAGAAGGAATGTAGAATATAGCTTTTCATCTAATCCGGAGTCCAAGTTTCAGTTAGGGTTCCCTGCCGAACCGATCTACCCTCTTAAGTAATCAATGAAAGAAGACCATATTCTAATGAAGACTTCTTGTTTGTCCATTAGGGCAAATCTGATTCTCTCCAAGTGTAGGGTCTCCGACATTTCCGTAATCCACATTTTAATTGTGGGGGGATATAGGGCCTTTCCAAAATTTTAATATTAATTTCTTCCCAATTATTATACTGTAATCTAGGAAATTTCTTTGACTGATACTAGCTCCTCTAGTATCTTTGGTGGACACTGCATGTACATTCCCTCTCCAGGGACACGCGGGCACGGATGTGGGCCCTTTAGAGGAGCAGCGAGATATAGACACTGGCATTCAAAGCGGAAAAGTTGTGTCTAGAGAAGGGTCTCGACCCGGAACGTCACCCATTCCTTCTTTCCAGAGATGCTGCCTGTCCCGCCGAGTTGCTCCAGCTTTTTTTGTCTATCTTCAGTGTAAACCAGCATCTGTAGTTCTTTCCTACGCCGAAAATTCAATTGTTTGACCAAAACAATGTCAAAGGGAAGCAAAAGGAACGATATCTGCAGATTAATTCCCTTTTTGATTCTGCCTTCAGAAGTTTTGTTTTGAAAAAAATTCCATTGAGTGTTAGGGTGGCACAGTGGCACAGCTGGTAGAACTGCTGCCTCACAGCACCAGAGACCCAGGTTCAATCCTGACCTTGGGTGCTGTTCTGTGTGGCGTTTGTATGTTCTCTCTCTGACCTGGAGGGTTTCCTCCGGGTGCTCTGGTTTCTTCCCACACTCCGTCAAACGGGCGGAGTTGCAGACTAATTGGCCTCTGTAAATTGTCCCTAGTCTGTACTAGGACACACAGTGCAGGAGTAACTCAGCAGGTCAGGCAGCATCTCTGGAAAAAATAGATGGGTGACGTTTCGAGACACGACCCTTCTTCAGACTAGTGTGTAGGGAATGGATTATAAAGTGGGATAACTTCAAACTAGTGTACGGGGCGATTGTGGTCAGCGTGGACTGAAGGGCCAGTTTCCATGCTGTATCTCTAAAACCAAAATCATAACACATCAGGAAGAGGCAGTTTGGCCCATTGGATCCATGCTGACGTCCCATTAATCTAATTTCCCTTTCCTGACCTCCTCATATTTCTGCAATTATTTTCTCGCAAACAGCCATCAGCTCCTTTGAGAGTTTTTTAGCCATTAACCTGCACTAAGAAGTAATTTATAGCAGGGTAACATTGGGATACATGGGAAGAAACGGGAGCACTTAGAGCAAACCCTCACATATTGTCGATGGACGAAGGGTCTCCACCTGAAACGTCACCTATTCCTTTTCTCCAGAGATGCTGCCCGACTCACCGAGTTACTCCAGCTTTTTGTGTCTATCTTCAATGTAAACCAGCATCTGCCGTTCCTTCCTACACCATTTTTAGTTTAGTCTAGTTCAGTTTAGTTTACAGGTATAGTGTGGAAACAGGCCCTTTGGCCCACCAAGTAATTACCCCATGCACTGGTTTCATCCTGCATACATGGTGAAATTTACAGAAGCCAATTAACCTTCAAACCTGTACATCTTTGGAAAGTGGAGCTCCCGGAGAAAACCCACCTTGGAGAATGTACAACCACTCCCACTCTTCAAAGACACACAGGATTGCAGGTTAATTGGCTTGGTATAATTGTACATTGTCCCTAGTGTGTGTAGAATAGTGTTAGTGTGCGGGGATCGCTGGCCAGTGCGGATTCGGTGGGTTGAAGGGCCTGTATCCATCCACGTTGTATCTTGAAACTCTAACCTCTAATGCCATTGCAACAGTCAGATACTTGAATAGAAACATAGAAACATAGAAAAATAGGTGCAGGAGTAGGCCATTCGGCCCTTCGAGCCTGCACCGCCATTCAATATGATCATGGCTGATCATCCAACTCAGTATCCCGTACCTGCCTTCTCTCCATACCCCCTGATCCCTTTAGCCACAAGTGCCACATCTAACGCCCTCTTAAATATAGCCAATGAACTGGCCTCAACTACCTTCTATGGCAGAGAATTCCAGAGACTCACCACTCTCTGTGTAAAGAATGTTTTCCTCATCTCGGTCCTAAAGGAATTCCCCCTTATCCTGAGACTGTGACTCCTTGTTCTGGACTCCCCCAACATCGGGAACAATCTTCCAGCATCTAGCTTGTCCAAACCCTTAAGAATTTTGTAAGTTTCTATAAGATCCCCCCTCAATCTTCTAAATTCCAGCGAGTACAAGCCGAGTCTGTCCAATCTTTCCTCATATGAAAGTCCTGACATCCCAGGAATCAGTCTGGTGAATCTTCTCTGTACCCCCTCTATGGGTTAACCTGATGCTTGTGGTTGAGTCTAAAGCCAATAGCAACTGGGCTTAGGCTGCCAAGGTTCGTATTGTGTGAAGATACTGGACATAGAGGATTATCATCCTGTTGGATAAGTAAGGGGATGCTCCTAACTGAAATAAAACAGTGAGAACTGAACATGCAGATGACATCAGCAGTGCCTGAAAAGGAATATTCACAGTTTTTTTGTGTATTATTTTCATCTCACTGCCCCCAATCCGCAACTTCTAAAACAGTAAATTTGTCTTGTATTGATGGACCTGTTGAACTCAGCTGCATTTCTGATTTCCTGTCCAAATGAAAGACTGAGGGCGAATCCATTGATCATGTAATAGAAGCAGGATTAGGCCATTCGGCCCATCTTCTTGGTTCTTGGTTCTTGGTTACTTGGTCCTCCAAAATATTCCAACTGGAATTTAAACTGGAGGTGGTGAAGGGAGGGGTTTAGCCAGAGAGGGTTATTGGGAAGAAAGTGCCACTTTAAATTTAGTTGCATCTGGCTGGGCAACCGTGGCTTAGTGGAGATTATTCCATGCTTTACTAGTGCGTGGGAAGAACGAATTGCTGTTCAAGTCTACTCCACCATTCACTCGTGGCTGATCAATCTTTCTCTCTCAACCCCATTCTCCTGCCTTCTCCCCGTAACCCCTGACACCCGTACTAATCTAAGTCCTTGCTTATCAGTGTTGTTTCTCTCAGTGCAAACATTTTCACCAATGGCCACTATACTGACAATAGACAATAGGTGCAGGAGTAGGCCATTCGGCCCTTCGAGCCAGCACCGCCATTCAATGTGATCATGGCTGATCATCCCCAATCAGTACCCTGTAAATGCCTTTTCCCCATATCCCCTGACTCTGCTACTTTTAAGAGCCCTATCTAGCTCTCTCTTGAAAGCATCCAGAGAACCTGCCTCCACCACCCTCTGAGGCAGCGAATTCCACAGAATCACAACGCTCTGTGAGAAAAAGTGTTTCCTCGACTCCATTCTAAATGGCTTACCCCTTATTCTTAAACTGTGGCCCCTGGTACTGCTACTGCGACAAGGATCAGTGACACCTCATTATCATGTCAGTAGCTTCCGATTAAAACAGAACACAGCTTATATTACTAGCTCTTGTCCAACCATCCTTGTTTACATCCAACATATCCCTCTTATGTATCAACCTGCATTCCCCATTCCTCTCCCCTCTAGAAATACCTGTCCTCAGTTTCAGACTTGACAAAACATCTACAGGTTTTGCCAGTTCAATCATTTGCCATGACACTTCCAGCTCCAATTAATTCTTCTGAGACCCATTTGGTGGCGTTCAAGAGATAACTGAAGTGCTGGAGATCAGATGCTTTCTCTTATATGAGGCTAAACCAAGAAATGACAATAAACTCTCTTGAATCTTGAATCTTGTAGTTATTGGCATCTACACTGACATTGTTAGGATACCTGACATACACATTTTTAATTTACTGTCCATAGGAAGAGGAAGGATCATCTCCCAAAGAGGCCAGGGTCCATCTTATCAATTGTACCTCAATTCCTGATCATATCCACTCATCTCTAGCTTTTGTGCAACATAGATAGGTGCAGGAATAGGCCATTCGGCCCTTCTAGCCAGCACCGCCATTCAATATGATCACGGCTGATTATCCGAAATCAGTGCCTCGTTCCTGCTTTTTCACCATATCCCTCGATTCCGTTAACCCAGAAGGGTTGGGGTTCTTCTGCAGATTCAATCCCCCCCCCCCAATAAATACCACATGTGAAACCAGTTTGAGCAGGTCAGGTGGTATGTCGTGTAGGAAGGAACTGCAGGAGCTGGTTTAAACGAAAGATAGACACAAAAAGCTGGAATAACTTAGCAGGACAGGCAGCATCTCTGGAGAAAAGGAATACCTGTAGGTGGCGTTTCGGGTCGAGACCCTTCCTCAGAATGAGTGTCAGGGGAGAGGGAAACCAGAGAGATGAGAAGGTACAAGGAACAAATGAATGAAAGGTATTCAAACGAACAAATCAAAGCCAGCAACGATGATCGTAAAGGCAGAGCCCACAATGGTCCATTGTTGGCAGTGGAGAAGGTGATAACAAGTGGATATAAACAGTGAAACTAAACAGGATGACAGTGAAACTAGTGTTGACGAGAAACTAGGACGACTAGGGTGGGGGAGAGACAGAGAAATGGGACGCAAGGATTACTTGAAATTGGAGCAATCATACCGCTGGGATGTACAGGGTGCTGTTCCTCCAATTTGCATTTGGTCTCACTCTGACAGTGGAGGAGACCGAGGACAGAAAGGTCAGCACGGGAATGGGAAGGGGAGTTAAAGTGTTTGGGAACTGGGAGATCACGCAGGAGTGAGTTACTCCAGCATGTTGTGCCTATCTTTGGTGTAAACTAGCATCTGCAGTTCCTTCCCACACAGAAAGAGGCAGAATAGCCTTCAACAGCTCTGTAAGAGGTTTACCCAATTCACCCCACTCAATTTTTTCCTTCCCAGTGTGTTCAAAATTGATTCTACTGGTCGGGATTAAGCTTCCACCAAACTTCTTAGAATTATCTACTGCAAATGCCTGCAAAGAGATATTAATAAAATCCAATCACTAGGTTGCCTGAATAACATATTCACTAACTGCTTTAAAAGTACTCTGTTAATCAAGTTTAATTTGACAACTGACTCTATCTTTTCCAAATAAAGGAATATGGTATTGACTCTGGTACAAAGGGTGTCCAGTCGAATTGATATTAATAGCCTTTTGAGATGGTAAGAAAGTGGGAATGTATTTTTGAACCAAGAGATGATTAATAGACCAATTGTTCAACCAAGCAGTGTCTTGACTGTGCAAGTTATAGAGTACTATGAAGGGCAAGGCATGAGATAACTAGCCCATGCCACCTTCTACAGCTTTGAGTACCATTAATGCAAGAACTGAACGGTGTCCTGTCTTGAGAACTGGCCTGTAACAAAGGCAAGTTCAAATGAACTGTAAAATCTGAGATCACTGTTCAGAAGAAGAGCTCTTGATATAAATATAAGTTTAATCTTAAAAAAATAATTAGAAACCTTTGAACCTGTGATGCAGTTTTAGGATTATATAGTAGCCATATAATTCTTTCAGAAATTAATAACTTATGTTTGTTTCTTCGAAGATAGACGGAGCCTTCATCAGTCAGAGTATTGAGTGTAGACGTTGGGAGGTAATGTTGCAGTTGTATAAGACGTTGGTGAGACCGCATTTAGAATACCGTGTTCAGTTCTGGGCACCATGTTATAGGAAAGATATTGTCAAGCTCGAAAGGGTTCAAAAAAGATTTACAAGGATGTTGCCAGGACTAGAGGGTGTGAGCTGTAGGGAGAGGTTAAGTAGGCTGGGTCTCTATTCCATGGAGCTTAGGAGGATGAGGGGAGATCTTATAGAGGTGTACAAAATCATGAAAGGAATAGATCGGGTAGATGCACAGAGTCTTTTACCCAGAGTTGGGAAATCGAGGACCAAAGGACATAGGTTCAAGGTGAAGGGGAAAAGATTTAATAGGAATAACTTTTTCACATAGAGGGTGGTGGGTGTATGGAACAAGCTGTCAGAGGAGGTAGTTGAGGTTGGGACTATCCCATCGTTTATGAAACAGTTGGACAGGTACAGGAATAGGACAAGTTTGGAGGGTTATGGACCAAGCGCAGGCAAGTGGGACTAGCGTAGCTGGGACACTGTTGGCCGGTGTGGGCGAGTTGGGCCGAAGGGCCTGTTTCCACACTGTATCACTCTATCCCTCTATGACTCTATGACACAAAATGTTGGAGTAACTCAGCAGGACAGAAAGCATCTCTGGAGGAAACGAATGGGAGAGAAGGAATTCAGACTGAGTCCGAAGAAAGGTCTCAATCCGAAACGTCACCTATTCCTTTCATCCAGAGATGCTGCCTGACCCCCTGAGTTGCTCCAGCATTTTGTATCTATATTCGGTTTGAACCAGCATCTACAGTTCCTTCCTACACAAGACTTGATCCATTGCAGTTTGCCGGCATTACTACAGTTCCAAGGCAGAAACCATCTTACTAGCAAACACCCTTTTCCTGCTTGTAGCTCTTTTTACAACTGCAATTACATATGTTGTGATACAATTCCTATGATGCAGAAATATATAATTTCAACAGACATGGCTTTTCCCCTTTGCCAAATGCATGAGGATGTATGCAGGTGAGCTGCACATGTGTTAAACAATGAGAGCTAATCTACTGTAGACACAAAATGCTGAGTCATTCAGCGGGTGAGGCAGCATCTTTGGAGATAAGGAATGGAGAGAAGGCATCTCTCCAGCAATGCTGCCTCACCCTCTGAGTTAATCCAACATTTTGTGTCCGCCTTCGATTTTATCAGCATCTGCAGTTCTTTCTTTCTATAGTTAATCTACTGCCCATTTTGCATCTCTGCTGAATTTTATTTCCACCAATTTCAGCTGCAACTAAGATTTAATATGGATGTGGTGAGACCATATCCAGTTTAGAGATACAGCACGGAAACAGGCCGTTCGGCCCACCGAGTCTGCGCCGACCAGCGATCCCCGCACATTAACACTGTTCTACACACACGAGGGACAATTTATATTTATGTCAATCTAATTAACCTACAAATCTGCACATCTTTGGAGTGTGGGAGGAAACCAAAGATCTCAGAGAAAACCCACATGGGTCACGGTGAGAACGTACAAACTCTGTTGGAAACAGCACCCGCAGTCAGGATTGAACCCGGGTCTCTGGCACTGTGAGCACTGTAAGGCAGCAACACTACCGCTGTGCCACCTTGCCGCCCTGGAAAACAAAATATACAGGCCCTTTATACAACTTTAGGCCTTTGAAGGAACACAAAAACATAAGAGAAGGCCTTAACAAACAGAGGAGATAGTGAGCATGAAAGACAAAAAGAATGTAAGGCTTTTATGATGATATAGAAAATAACAAAATTAAATGTAAGCCCGAGAGGCGAAATTACAGGAGGTTATGACGGAGAATACAGAAATAGCTGAGATGGATAATAAAAATGGACCGTTGCAGTCACGATGGCGCAGCGGTAGAGTTGCTGCCTTACAGCGAATGCAGCGCCGGAGACCCAGGTTCAATCCGGACTATGGGTGCTGTCTGTACGGAGTTTGTACATTCTCCACCATGAGATATATTATCCGAGATCTTTGGTTTCTTCTCACACTCCAAAGACGTACAGGTTTGTAGGTTAATTGGCAAGGTAAATGTTAAAAAAAAATTGTCCTTAGTGGGTGTAGGATAATGTTAATGTGCGGGGATAGCTGGTCGGCACGGATCCGGTGGGCCGAAGGGCCTGTTTCCATGGTGTATCTCCTCCAAGAAGTGACTATAACCCATTCCTTTGCTTCCTGTATAAAGTTACATAGAAAACACAGAAAATAGGTGCAGGAGTAGGCCATTCAGCCCTTCGAGCCTGCACCGCCATTCAATATGATCATGGCTGACCATTCAACTCAGTATCCTGTACCTGCCTTCTCTCCATACCCTCTGATCCCTTTAGCCACAAGGGCCACATCTAACTCCCTCTTAACTATAGCCAATGAACTGGCTATTCCAGAGACTCACCACTCTCTGTGTGAAAAATGTTTTTCTCATCTCGGTCCTAAAATACTTCCCCCTTATCCTTAAACTGTGACCCCCTTGTTCTGGACTTTCCCAACATCGGGAACAATCTTCCTGCATCTAGCCTGTCCAATCCCTTAAGAATTTTGTAAGTTTCTATAAGATCCCCCGTTCTAGAGGGGACAAAACGTCTAGAGGGGAATATTTGATACCTTCTCCAAAATACTTAAAATTAAATTGGAACCAGATATAAAACGGATCACATTAGGTATGTCACAGGCCTGCTCGAAGCTAACGATATTAAGTTTCCTTAATTACGGCCTAATAACGGCGAAAAAATGAATACTCAAATTTTGGAAACAGACAACAGTCCCTACAGTGAAGATGTGGATTACGGATATGTCCAAGACACTATATTTAGAAAACATTAGGCTTGTCTTGGTGGAAAAAGCAGATCAATTACTGAATTTTACTGAACAACAGAATGGTTAAACACAAATTTAAATTTAAATGCTAGGAATGGGTGAGGGGGGTGGGGGAATGTACCTTCCATCTTTTATTTTCTTATTTCTTTTATTTTCTCCTGCACTTCTTTGGTAGCTTAGGGGTCTATTTCCAGCTCTTTCGTATTTTACTTATTTTTTCTTCATTCTTTTCGTTCTTCTTTCTTGGTTTTCCCTTTTTGTCTTTTTTTTTGGTTTAAGTTATAAGGTTAAAAATGAAGCTGTACAATAATTGTATAACTGTTATGTCGATCGTCTTATCCTTGTACAATTGTTTCTAATAAAATTAATTCCAAAAAAACCCCCCAAAAAAACCCCAACTAAAAGTATATCTGCCTGGATTGCTTCGTAACATAGCAAAGTAACATCAAGATTGGGCATCACGGAAGCGTAGGGTTCATAGATACAGGTGCCGTCTACGGGTGCCGTCTGTACGGAGTTTGTACGTTCTCCCCGTGACCTGCGTGGGTTTTCTCCGAGATTTTCGTTTTCCTCCCACACTCCAAAGACGTACAGGATTGTAGACTAACTGGATTGGTAAAGTGTAAATTGCCGACAGTGTGTGCAGGATAGTGTTAGTGTGTGGGGATTGCCGCTCGGCGCGGAATCGGTGAGCCAGAGGACCTGTTTCCATGTTGTATCTTTCAGTAATCCAAGGTCATGGCTGATCTTGTACCTCATGTTCCATATCCCGATGCCCTTAATGTCACAAAGTCTCTATTTTGTATCAACTCAGAGACTGACCCACCACACTCCTGCAGGGTACAATCTTTTAATGCTTTAACTAAAGCACATATTTTGAACTGTAGAAATTTCAGCTGTCAAAATTAAAGATTGATCCATTTTTTAAGCAAGCATTGAGATTTGATTGATGCAACTCTCGACAATGTTTAATATGATCCATGCAGAAGACGTGCAACAACCAGTTTAGTTCAGAGATGCTGCACAGAAACAGGCCCTTCAGCCCATCGAGTCCACGCCGACCGTCGACCACCCATTCACACTAGTTGAAGGACTTGAATACTTTCTCTGCTATCCCACTTCCGCACCCACTCCCCACACGCTGGGGACAATTTGCAGTGGCCGATTAACCCACCAACCCGCACACCTTTGGGATGTAGGACGCACCCGCGCTGTCAGGGGGAGAACGTGCCAGCTCCACAAAGACAGCACCCATTGTCGGGATCGAACCGGGGTAACTGGAGCGATGAGACAGCGGATCTACCAGCTGTTCCTTGTTGAGGTAATGACTAACACTGACAGGATGATGTAAGTGTAGAGACAGGAAAAGTTCAGCCCCTGGTGACGTTCCATCATTAAATGAGATCACTGCTGATCAGTATTTCAGACCTATCCCACTGCCTTGCCAGTTAATAGATGAAGCATCAATACGGTTAGTGAAAACTGAATACATACATGTAAAATGCTGTACATAGAACTATTTGATTTCCAAATTAAGTAGCAGGGGATGAGATCAAGGATTGAGCCTGACATCAGCCTGAAGAAGAGTCTCGACCCAAAACATGGCCCATTCCTTCTCTCCAGAGATCAAGGATTGATATATATATTTCAATCTCCACATTATACTGTAGATTTTATACTGACTTTCCAAGGGAAGCTTTGATTTTATTTTATTTTTTCAGTTAAACACCAAATTGAGAAGCAAAGATGTTGGGTTAAATATTTATCATTAGTGAATGAACGGTATTGCGGAAAGAAAGCCTCGTATTTACAACATAGAACATAAAACAGGAGGCAACAGAAACAGGCCCTTCGGCCCATAATGTCCGTACAAAGCACAATGTCGTGTTAAACTAATCTCCTCTGGCTGCCTGTGACCAAACCTCCCCCCATTCCCCCGTTTCCACGCTGTATGTTTAAAGTCTAAACTGAACGTTCAAAGCAGCAACAATATCTAATAAGGTCATGAGTAGCAGGAGTGGAATTAGGCCATTCGGCCTATCAAGTCTACTCCGCCATACAATCATGGCTGATCTATCTCTCCCTCCTAACCCCATTCTCCTGCCTTCTCCCCATAACCTCTGATGCCCATACCAATCAAGTCTGTACGGAATTTGTACGTTCTCCCAGTGACCTGCGTGGGTTTTCTCCGAGATCTTCGGTTTCCTCCCACATCCAAAGACGTGTACGGGTCTGTAGGTTAATTGGCTTGGTAAATGTAAAAATTGTCCCTAGTGGGTGTAGGATGGTGTTGATCCGCGATAGCGGGGATCGCTGGTCGGCGCGGACCCGATGGGCCTATTTCCGTACTGTATCTCGAAAGCAAACCTAACGAAGAACAATAGGGATTTAGTGAAGTGCAAGGATTGTATTTCAAATATCACCCATCCCCATCGTTATTCAAATATCATCCAGAACACAAACATGCCTTCAAATTTGACCCAGTGCCTTCAAACAAGGCTGTAGACATTCCGTTCTGCACCAATCAGGAAACAATTCTTCATACTTCAAGAAGAAATGAATAACGAGTTTGTTATTGCACGTTTCACAAATTTGCACAGAATTCCATTTGCAAACTTTGACCAAAAGTGTGGTCATCAAAAATAGTTGGGAAGCTCAGGGTCTGTAAATCTCGAGTACGAGGGAAAGAATTAGTGCTAAGTCATGAAGTTTAATCAAGTCATTCTGGTTAGATGTGGGAGTAAAGGATAAATATTAGCCATGGCGTCAGAAATAACTCACTTACTTTAGTTTAGTTTAGTTTAGTCCAGAGATACAGGGCAGAAACAGGCCCTTCGGCCCACCGGGTCCACGCCGACCAGCGATCCCACGCATTAACGCTACCCTACACACACTAGGGACAATTTACACTTATACCAAGCCAATTAACCTACAAACCTGTACGCCTTTGGAATGTGGGAGGAAACTGAAGATCTCGGAGAAAACCCATGCAGTTACGGGGAGAGCGTACAAACTCCGTACAGACAGCACCCGTAGTCGGGATCGAACCCGGGTCTCTGACTTCGCAAGCGCTGTAAGGCAGCAACTCAACCGCTGCGCCACCGCGCCGCCTCGGTGTGGTGCCACAGGAGCATTTATCCAAGGTAACAGGCAAGGACTGTTTTTAAACATCTCACCCTAAATACAGTACCTGGTTACCCTCAGCAATAAAGCTGTCTCTCGGTATATTAAAACCAGAGGCTTGAACATGCCGAAAACTCTGTATTCTGACTGTCTGCATTCTGAAACAACACCATAACAAATGTGTCACTTGTGGAAGGATCGTTAGAGGCGAGACAATGTTGCATTGTTGAATTATATTATTGCAAAATTGTACCTCTTTATTAAGTGAAATAATCTTCAGCTGATATGGGCAGAAGACACAGAAACTTGAAAGCACGTGCCAGCAGATTCAACAACAGCACAGTGGTGTAGAGATAGAGTAGCTGCCTGACCGCGCCAGAGACCTGGCTGCGGGTGCTGTCTGTATGGAGTTTGTACGTTCTCACTGTGATCTGCGTAGGTTTTCTCCGGGATCTCCGGTTTTGTCCCACACTTGAAAGACATACAGGTTTGTAGGTTAATTGGCTTCTGTAAATTGTCCCCATTGTGTAGGGTAGTGCTAGAGTCCAGGGCGATCACAGTCGGCGCAAACTTGGTGGGACTAAGGGCCTGTTTCTGCGCTGTATCTTCAAAGTCTAAAATCTAAACCCTGCTGTTATCAGATTCTTGAATGGTCAGACAGGACCTCTCAATGGCTAAGGATGTATTACCAATCTTCCAATCTACCTCACTGTTGGCCTTGCACTTTTTTCAATCTGCACTTTCTTGTTGCTGCAACACTATATTGTGCACTCTGTTCCCTTTTCACTCTTTGCGCTGCCTGTTGTACTCATGCATGGCATGTTTGCACTCATGCATGGCATGTTTGCACTCATGCATGCTATGATTTGCACGGATAGCAAGCAACGCAAAGTTTTTCACAGTTTCTCTGTAAACATGCCAATAATAAACCAATACCAATGGGAATCAAGAACCAGAATATAGAGGTTTAAGGTGAGACGAACGAGATTTAATTGGAACTGGAGGGGGAACAGTTTTACACAGAGGGTAGTGGGTGTATGGAACAAGCTGCCAGGAGAGGTAGTTGGGGCAGGTACTATAACAACTTCCAAAAGTATATACGTTATTTAACAACGTTTACATTTAAATATTTGGACAGAGGCTCACTGAGATATGGACCAAATGCAGGCAAATGGGACTGGCTTAGATGGGGCATTTTGTTTGTCATGGACAAGTTGGGACAAAGGTCATGTTTCCATGCTGTGCACCTCTGCAGGCACGGAAATCGCTATCAAAACATGGGGGGGATTGGGGGGGGCAGACACAATTTCTTGGCGGCCGCCCTCCTCCAATCATCGCGCTGAATCATCATGTCCCGCCCCTGCTGCCTGCAGACCGACGTCTCTCTCGTCCAATCGGCGCCCTCGATAATCAGTCCCACCCCCAGTGTCTCGCGGAGATTTCACCGAGTTTTAAAATCCGGATTACTAAAAAAAGGGGGGATCGTCCCCCACCTCTCAAAACGGTGGGGGCGTGTCCACCCTGCCCTCCCCCCCCCCCCCCCCCCCCCCCGGCTGCCTCGTCCGTTGAGTTTCTCCAGCACCCTACACACTAACGGCAATTGTACCAGAGGAAATTGAGCTGGGCACCCGCTT
Organism: Raja brachyura; assembly: GCA_963514005.1. The sequence continues at coordinate 28,816 of CAUPSL010001176.1, forward strand.
GTCTTTGGGATGTGGGAGAAAAACCGGAGCACCTGGAGGAAAGCCACGTGGACATATGCTAAACGTGCAAGCTCCACAGAGGCAGCAACGGAGGTCAGCATCGAACCCAGGTCTCTGGTGCTGCGAGACAGCAGCTCTACCAATTGCACCACTGTGCTGCCCTGGTGTGAATTCCTTTGGTATCTCTTAAAAAAGATATAATTGAGCATTAATCTCGTGCATTCATTCAGCGAAACATGCAATTTTTTTTGGTAAGTATTGGATAAATTATTTGATCCACGAGCAGAGACATTTTAATGAGCAGCTGCCGCTCGGTGCATTCATTACCAGCGAGTTTCAATGCTCCTTCAAAGTTCAAATCGAAATCTTCAAAGCAGAGCTCAGAGAATTTGAGTTATTAATTATGTTATTACCTGGTCATCTCCTCTTCTGCCTTTGTACTCTTCTTCCTCTTCATCTGTGCACTTGACATCTTCCTTGACTCTCACCGGGAAACTGTGGCACGAGCTGGGGGGAGTTCATGAGACTGTGGAGAGAGTTTTTAAAAAATGGGGCGGCGCAGTGGCGCATATGGTAGAGCGACAGCGACAGAGGCCCGGGTTCAATCTTGACCACGGGTGCTGCCTGCATGGAGTTTGCACGTTTCCGATGTTGGGGGAGTCCAGAACCAGGGGCCACAGTTTAAGAATAAGGGGTAAGCCATTTAGAACGGAGATGAGGAAACACTTTTTGCACCCAGAGAGTTGTGAGTCTGTGGAATTCTCTGCCTCAGAGGGCGGTGGAGGCCGGTTCTCTGGATACTTTCCGGAGAGAGCTCGGTAGGGCTCTTAAAGGTAGCGGAGTCAGGGGATATGGGGCGAAGGCAGGAACGGGGTACTGATTGTGGATGATCAGCGATGATCACATTGAATGGCGGTGCTGGCTCGAAGGGTCGAATGGTCTACCCCTGCACCTATTGTCTATTGTCTATTGTTCTTCGTGTGACCGCGTGGGTTTCTTCTGGGTGCTCCGGTTTCCTCCCACATCCCAAACGCGTGCGGGTTTGTAGATGAATTAGCCCGCTGTAAATCACACCGAGTGTATCGGAAGCAGATGGGAAAGTGGAGCTAGTGTGATCGGGTGATCAATGGTTGGTGTGGAATCAATTAACTGCTCGGTAGCATTTGTAAAGGAAACGGATAGGTGGTTTTGCGTCGGGACCCTTCTTCAGTAGCAATGTTGCAAAATTTTGAGATTTAAAAATTCAAGTCTGCAATTTATCCCATCAGATAAAGCATAAAAAGAAGTTTAATTTGACACCTAATTTACTTTCATATCTTCAGTATTAAGAAAGTTATGGCCATTTTCATACTCAGAAATTAGCAGCTTGGTCCCCATTGCCTTTCAATTGACTTAACTCAAAAGCTGTGATCTGGAAAAGTTAAAAGCCCATAACTTTCTTAAAAATTAAGAGAACTCAATGAAATTTTCAGTTATTATAGATTGAAGCATTCTGAAACAAATATGAAACAATCTTACTTGGATGACCTGAAATTAAAGCATATAATTAGTTAGTTATTTAATTGTAGCTAATTACAAAATTCAATGAGTAGATCTAAACATCTATCCATTTCTTAAGAAAAGATAAACTTTTTTAAAAATTGCCTAAGTGTCCAAATAACATTCACACAATAATCCACAATATAACATAATTTTTAAATCTAATTTTTATGAATTTCTGGGCCAAATGGAAGGAATTTAGTGTTTGATTCCTGTAAATTAATGGCCATTTAAATCATCTAGCGAGTGGGTTTTAGTGGAATGCGGTGGATTGGAACGTTGCGGATAGCGGTGAAGTCGGGCGGAAAAATACTGTTTGTTCATACATTTTTTTGGACCCCATTTCGCAACAAGAAAATATTATTAAAGCCTCCCGAAAAAACAAATTTTAATATAAAAGTTTTAATATAAAATCCTTCCGGTTGTTGGTTCTCACGGCTTTTGAAGGTGATTTTTAAATTACTCTAGTTAACAAATAATTTAGAGTAATTTAAAAATACCTTCATGAGTGTAAAGTCGGAGCGATTTTTCCGACATTCATCTGTTGAAAATTGGCACTTTAAGCCCGCCCCCCTCTGAAAGGCGCCAAAGTCGTGCACACGGGGAGCGGCAGAACTGCAGTGCCGCTAAAGGTAAGTTTTGTAACATACCTATCTTCAGACTGTTCCCATTGAAGTCCTACCAACTGGGATATTGCACAGAGGGACAAGGATAGTCTAGTGGTGCACTGGCTCCAACGGAAGAGTTGCTGCCTTATGGGGCTGTCCCACTTGGCAATTCTTTAGGCAACTGCTGGTGACATGTTCAACATGTTGAAAATTTAGCGGCGATCAGAAAGACGTTATGACGTTTTGCGCGACTGAGGAGACTACTCCCGGCGACCACCGGCGACCATGTGGCGACAAACTAGTTCAAGTCAAAAGTCAAAAGAGTTTATTGTCATATGTTCCTGACAGGACAATGAAATTCTTGCTTTGCTTCAGCACAACAGAACATAGACGGCATTGACTACAGAACAGATCAGTGTGTCCATTTACCATTGTATACGTAAATACACACATGAATAAATAAACTGATAAAGTGCAAATAACAGATAAGTTGGAGGTTTTGTGCCCTTCTGCCTTCTGAGTCCGTGCAGACCAGCTATCAACCATACACTAAACTAGTTGCCTGTAGTTGCTTAAAAAATCATCAACGTGGGACAGGCCCTTCACAGTTACTGCCTGACCCGCTGAGTTACTCCAGCACCTTGTGAACAACCTTTTTCATCCACTAGGGCCTGTCCCACTTTCATAACCTAATTGCCCTTGACTTATACGAGGTCGTAGGTAGGTCGTAGGTAGGTCATGATGCTAGTCTTAGGTACTTGTGGCATCAAGTAGGTCGGGGCGTTTTTCTAGCCTGTCCACGAGTAAAAAAGGTCGTGAATTAGGTCGTGAAAGTGGGACAGGCCCTTTAATTCTAAAAGATAAATAAATTCTAAAAATAAATTAATGGTTGGCATGGTGGCGCAGCAGTATAGTTGCTGTCTTACAGCGCCATAGACCCAGGTTCGATCCCGACTATGGGTGCTTGTCTCTTCGGAGTTGTATGTTCTCCCCGTGACCTGCGTGGGTTTTCTCCGGGTGCTCCGGTTTCCTCCCACACTCCAAAGACGTGCAGGTTTGCAGGTTAATTGGTTTCGTTCGGAATTGTAAATTGTCCGCATAGGTCACGGGGAGAACATACAACTCATTCTAGGTCATTCTCATACAAATCATACAACTCATACTAGGTCATTCGGAGATCTTCGTTTTCCTCCCACACTCCAAATGACACATGGATTTTGTAGGTTAATTGGCTTGGTGTAAAATGTAAAATTGGTCATCGCAGACTCGGTGGGCCGAAGGGCCTGTTTCTGCTCTGTACCTCTAACCTAAACTCAATGAAAATTTCTATATTTGCATTTAATATTGCATTTATTTACATCCCATTTTCAAAATAACCGAGTATTCTACAACCCATTAAATGCTTTGGAAATATTGTAACATAGGAAACTGAGCAACATGTTTGAACACAGCAACAGTGTGATAATGGCCAGTTATCTCTGGGAGATATATGTGTCAACTTAGTTACAAATAAGAGGCATAGTGTGAGATTTGAAATGAGAGGCAGCCCGGCTAGGAAAGGGCTCAGGAAGTCAACTACTTCCTCTTGCTTCGCAATAAACCTGCAGAGGCATTTCATTGAGGTATTATAAAAATATTATTAAAAAACAAACGAATAAATATTGAGCCAGAGTACGACTAAAGAACTGCGTTTAAAATTGGGTGGTGAATCTGTGGAATACATTGCCAAAGACGGCTTTTGTAGGCCACGTCATTGGGTCTTTCTGAATTGGAGATTGCTAGGTTCTTGATTAGTTTAGTTGAGAGATACAGCATGGAAACAGGCCCTTCTGCCCACTCAGCCCGTGCAGACCAGCAACCAGCCCTACACCAAATCTATCCCTCACACTGCAGGGACAATTTGCAAAAAGCCAATTAGCCTACAAACCTGTACGTCTTTGGAGTGTGGGGGGAAACCGGAGCACCCGGAGAAAACCCACGCAGGTCACAGGGAGAACGCACAAACTCCGTACAGACACCGCCCATCGTCAGGATCGAACCCGGGTCCCTGGCACCAAAAGCAGCAACTCCTGCTGCACCACTGTGCTGTCCCAGGAGATGGGACTCATTTTTTGTCAAACCATCCCAAGAACTTGGGGGGGGGGGGGTCAAATGTAACTGTCCTTTTGTTACCTGAACTGTGATGGCCCTAGCCCTCACTGGTATTCCTATCACTATCCTTGATGTAGCACCTTATCATGCCAGCAGTGTGAGATATTATCTCTGTAAGATGCATTCATTTCACTTGAGAAAACTAGCTTGTTTAAACTTACAGGGCAGCTGAGGCTCGAGGAACCAAAGGACAGTCAGGAGGATGTGTACAGGAAGCATTGACATAATCGTTACGTCAACATGGTTTTTGAGCTGCAGTGCACACATGGTTCTTTAGCTAAAGCACACTTGATCTGAGGCTGAGAAGCGATGGAGCAGCAACAGAGTGGCTGCCTTACGGCGCCAGAGACCTGGGTTTGATTCTGACTACAGGTGCAGTGCGAATGGAGCTTGTACTATCTCCCCGTGACCTGCGTGGGTTTTCTCCGGGTGCTCCGGTTTCCTCCCGCACTCCAAAGACGTACAGGTTTGCAGGTTAATTGGAAATTGGTTCGGAATTGTATATTGTCGCTACAATGTGTGGGATAGTGCTAGTATCCGGGGATCACTGGTCAGTGTGGGCTCGATGGGCCGAAGGGCCTGTTTCTCTAAATTGAAAAGCATCGACAAAACCCCAGCTGACCAAGATGTCCAATATTCACAGCAACATCTGCCCCAACATCTGGACCAATCACATTGCAGATGTTTGTTGTCTACGTTGGGTCCAATGAGCACAGGATGCTTACTTCTGTCTGCTGTTTAAACCTTGCCATCAAATGGCCGACTGCAAATAGCTCTCAGTTCAGCTCGCAATTTTCAGTTTCAAAAGTACGTCTTCAGTGTTGATAAAATCGCTTTCACTTTTGTCACTGTGGTTTAAAGAGGACGCAAGCAGGAAGACTGTGACACACTTACTCGGTGTTTATTCTCCGAAAGGAGATTGAGCAATGTTAATCCAGCTGTTCTACAGATAATTGTACCAGCTGTTGTGATCCTTGGCCACAGAGATCGACAAGATCTGCAACGTGTACACATACAATGGGGAGTTTGGCTAAGAATGGTGAAGACACAAAGTGCTGGGGTAACTCAGTTGGTCACGCAGCATCTCTGGAGGACGTGGATAGGTGATGTTTTGGGTCATGACCCTTCTTCAGCCTTTAAACTTTAGACTTTAGAAAGGCGGCGCGGAATCCGGCCCTTCAGCCCACTGAGTCCGCATTGACCGGCAATCACCCAGAGATAGACACAAAGTGCTGGAGTAACTCAGCTGGTCAGGCAGCATCTCTGAACAGCATGGAGAGGAGACGTTTTGGGTTGAGACCCTTCTTTAGCCTTTAGACGTTATAGATACAGCGCAGAAACAGGCTCTTCGGCCCACCGAGTCTGCGCTGACCAACGACCACCCTGTACACTAGCACCATCCGACAAACTGGGGACAAGTTAAACTTTACAGAAGCCAATTAACCTACAAACCTGTATGGCTGGAGTGTGGGAGGCAACCGGAGCACCCATAGAAAACCCACAAGGTCACAGGGAGAACGTACAAACAGCACCTGTAGTCGGGATCGAACCCAGGTGCTATCTGTATGGAGTTTATAAGTTAAAGTCCCCTGACCTAAAAAAGGAATATAGCAGTATTTATGACAGTCCAAAGGAGATACGAATGTTGTAATATGGAAGGCAGTCCATAGGAGATTCATCAGGGATGACAGGTTTGTCCGTTTAAGAAAAGCCAGACATTTTGGGTTTGTATTCCTTGGAGTTTGGGAAAATGAGGGGTGACCTTATTTAAACATAACAGGGCTTCATAGGTTTGTTGTTAAGATGTTATCACAAGTGGGAGAAACTTGAATGTGGATATACCTACAAAATGAGAGTCCGGTCATTGAAAATTGCGGTTCATAGTAATTTCATCTCTCAAAGGTTGGTGATCTCTGGAAATCGCTGCCCACAAGGGGCAGTGGAGGCCAAATCATTGGATGTGTTTATGTTGGAGGTGGAGAGATAGTGAACGATGTTGGTATTGAGGACTCTGTGGAACTGACAGAGAAGGAAAGTGGAGGCCAGCGTGGATCTGCCATGATAGTATTGAATGGCCGGGCAGGCTTGAGGGGCTGAGTGGGGTGGAAGATTGCAACCTTCACGTGGTCCACCCTGTTTCGACTAATGCAATCAACTCGACGTGCACAAACGGAAGATCAAATAGAACAAGTTGTCCAGCAACTTTAGGCTGTGCACGCCACACGAAAGAAGAAGAGGCTGAGTGGCCGGCTCCTGTTTTCTTGTTGAACCAAGGAACTGCAGATGCTGGTTTACACAAAAGGACACAAAGTGCTGGAGTAACTCAGTTGGTCAGGCAGCATCTTCATCAGTTCATAAGCTCATATGTTCTAGGAGCAGAATTGGGCCATTCAGCCCGTCAAGTCTACTCTGCCATTCAATCATAGCTGACCTACCTTTCCCTCTCAACCCCATTCACCTGCCTTTGCCCCATAACCCTTGACCCATGTGCTAATCAAGAATTCATATCTGGAGAACATGGATAGGTGACATTTTGGGTCGGGACCCCTCCCATGGTCACATTGAATGGCGGTGCTGGCTCGAAGGGCCAAATGGCCGACTCCTACTCCTGCACCTATTGTCTATTGTCTATTCAGATTGCTGAAAGGTCCAGACCCAAAATGTTACCTATCCAAGTTCTCCAGAGATGGTGCCTGATTCCAACACTTTGTGTCCTATTTTCTTGTGTAACCAAACTCTAAACTAACATTCATCTGCGGCCAATATTGTTTCAAATGAAAGTCACTTTGTTGCATTGCTTTCCCAGCGAGGATTTAGTGTTGTCACCCGAGGCAGGCATCACTGGTTTCCCGGTCTCTGATGAGAGTATTTTGTGCTGGTCTCTAATGAGTAGACAAGACAGGATCAGCCCATGCACAGAGGCCAATGGCTGACTAAGATGCAAGAACTGTGAGTCAGATGAAAGGAAATGCAATTGGGTGACTCAATGGCCAAAACAAAACACTGCGGGAGCTGGAAATCTCCAGTGTCATGAGCCAATGCAGGGAAACATCGTTTGGTTTAGTTTACAGATACAGCGCGGAAACAGGCCCTTCGGCCCACCCAGTCCGCGTCAACCAGCGATCCCCGCCCGCCAACACGATCCTACACACACTAGGGACAATTTATAATTGTCCTGGGATGTCAGGACTGTCTTTTGAACAAAGACTGCATAGACTCGGTTTATACTCTCTAGAATTTAGGAGATTGAGAGGGGATCTTATAGAAACTTACAAAATTCTTAAGGGGTTGGACAGGCTAGATGCAGGAAGACTGTTCCCGATGTTGGGGGAAGTCCAGGACTAGGGGTCACAGCTTAAGGATAAGGGGGAAATCCTTTAGGACCGAGATGAGAAGGACTTTTTTCACACTTTTTTTGGTGGGTCTCTGGAACTCTCTGCCATAGATGGTAGTTGAGGCCAGTTCATTGGCTATATTTAAGAGGGAGTTAGATGTGGCCCTTGTGGCTAAGGGGATCAGAGGGTATGGAGAGAAGGCAGGTACGGGATACTGAGTTGGATGATCAGCCATGATCATATTGAATGGCGGTGCAGGCTCGAAGGGCCGAATGGCCTACTCCTGCACCTAATTTCTATGTTTCTATGTTTCTATAATTTTACCAAACCAATTAAGCTACAAACCTGTACGTCTTTAGAGTGTGGGAGGAAACTGGAGATCCTGGAAAAACCCCACGTGGGTCACAGGGAGAATGTACAAACTCCGTACGGACAGCGCCCGTACTCAGGATTGAACCCGGGTCTCTGGCGCTGAGTGGCAGCAGCTCTACCCGCTGGGCCACCGTGCCGCCCTAATGCTCAGCCTTTTTTTGTGGGGTTCTAATGCTGGTCTAATGCCGCCATTACTCATCATCTCCCTTTTCCCCCCCAAAGTCTCTTAGAGTCACAGAATCATACTGCACGGGCACAGGTCCTTCAGCTCAACTCATCCACGCCCATCAAAGCCAGACCCATTTGCCTGCATTTGGCCCCATCCCTTTAAACTGCCATGCATGTGCCTGACCACGTCACTTAAATGCTGCTGTCAACTGCCTGCTCTGGCTACCCGTTCCAAACACCCACCACCCCCTGTGTGGAAAAGCTGCCCCTCGAATTCTTGATTCCCCTACAACCCGAAACATCGCCTATCCATGTTCTCCAGAGATGCTGCCTGATCCGCTGAGTTACTCCAGAACTTTGTGTCTTGATTAATTGCATATAGGACCTGTCCCACTTGGGCGACCTAACCTGCGAGTTCTGGCGAGTTTGCCCTCGACTCATACACGCAGCATGGTCGACACAAGGTCATAGGAGATCTTCGTAACTCTCCTTCATGCTCGCGTCTCCGCGTACTCGAGGCCTCAGCTAGGTCGCAGCGTTTTTTCAATATGTTAATGCTCGCGAATAGAAAAAGGTCGCCATGGAACAAAATCGATGCTTTCATCATAGTTTTGCTTGTTAACCTGGGTGGCAAAGTGGCACAGCGGTAGAGTTGCTGCCTTACTGCGCCAGAGACCCGGGTTCGATGCTGACTACGGGTTAAATGTTAAATGGTCAGCTAGACATAGATCACAAGACCTACGCCAACCCCAAACCAATTAGGAGCAGACGAGGGCATTCGATCCATTTTGTGGTCCCAGCCTCAAAGACAGATGTGTACAGCAATTTGTTCTTCCCACGCACTATTAAAGCATGGAATAATCTCCACCAAGCCACGGTTGCCCAGCCAGATGCAACTAAATTTAAAGTGGCACTTTCTTCCCAATAACCCTCTCTGGCTAAACCCCTCCCTTCACCACCTCCAGTTTAAATTTCAGTTGGAATATTTTGGAGGACCAAGTAACCAAGAACCAAGACCTCCCCACCGTCGAAGGGATCTATCGCAGTCGCTGCCTCAAAAAGGCAGGCAACATCATCAAGGACCCACACCATCCTGGCCACACACTCATCTCACCACTGCCATCAGGAAGAAGGTACAGGAGCCTGAAGACTAATGTCCAGGTTCAGGAACAGATTCTTCCCCACAGCTATCAGCAATGAGCTCTGAACTGCATAAGACTATATTATTATTTGTTATTTATGGAACTTTTTTCCCCCTGTTTTGCAATGTTTACATCTTCACATATTCTGTTGTGCTGCAGCAAGTGAGAATTTCATTGTCCCGTCCGAGACATATGACAATGAAACACTCTTGGCTCTTGACTCTACACTGTGGATGGCTCAATTGTAATCATGTCTTGTCTTTCCGCTGACTGGTTAGCACGCACGCTTTTCACGTCCACGCGACAATAAACGAAAAAAAACTAACACAAAAAAAACCTGATCTGCCTGCACATGATCCAGATGCCTCCATTCCACGCATATCCTTGTACATATCTAACAGTCTCTTAAATGCGTTGATTTTTTTTTTTGCTTGGCCTCATTTGAGATGATAATAGCTCCGGAAAATACTATTTTAATCTCCAGGTTTCACCAGATTGGAGTCCAATGGATTTGCTGTCTCCAAGACAACCAATCTCATCCCAAAGCTGTTGCTGAGGCAACCCGCTGGCCTCAGACTATCTACTAACAGCAAAGGACAACTGCTAACTTGGTGGCATGGTGGTGCAGCGGTAGAGTTGCTGCCTTATGGCGCCGGAGATCCGGGTCCGTTCCTGACTAAGACTGCGGTCTGTACAGAGTTCTTACGTCCCCGCCGTGACCCAGTGGGTTTTCGACGAGATCTTCGGTTTCCTCCCACACTCCAAAGACGTACAGGTTTGTAGGTTAATTGGCTTGGTATAAATGTAAACTTTCCCTGGTGTGTAGGGTAGCGTTAATGTGCGGGGATCGCTGGTCAGCGGACATAAACATGACAGGATGCCAGCTGGAGCCGTGGGCCGAAGGGCCGGTTTCTGCACTGTAAACTAAATTAAAATGCTAACTCGACAAGACCATCAGGACGTTCATCTTCATCTTATTATTCACTTCAAATGTTAGTTCTGTGTTTTACAACTCAATGATTGTCTGGAACTTCTGACCGATTATAAATGTGAAGAATTCAACCTTTTTTTTTGTAATCAGTAGCTGGACAGCAGCTTGATTAATTGATTAATTGATTTGTTGATCGATCGATTGATTGATTGGTCGGTCATTCATTCGGTCATTCGGTCGGTTGCTCAATTGGTCAATCGATCGATTTTTGATTTGATTGATTGAAAGCACTGAAACGCCCTTTGGCCCACCAAGTCTACGTTATCCATCGCTACCCATTTACATTAGTTGATGTTATTCCACTTCTGCATCCACAGGTGCAATTTGCAGAGGCTATTTGACCTAAATGATCCTGTCATCTCCTCCACTTCACTTGTTCACCCCCTTTCCATTAAACCACCTGCCAGAAGAGATAGTTGGGGCAGGTACTATAAGAACAGGTATATGAGACATTTGGACAAGTACATGGTTAAGACAGGGTTAGAGGGATATGGGCCAAATGCGTAGTTGGGACTAGTGTGGAACCTGTGGCATGGGCCAGTTGGGCCGAAGGGCCTGTTTCCGTGCAATATGGCTCTCTGACTCTTTAGCTAGACATGGGGAGGACCACAGGGCTTTGACTGATTCCCTGCTGTTTGTGTTCTTGCTCTGCCCAACACTCATCTCAGTACGCTGGTTTATCTGTTGCAAACGCAGCCTCCTCCAGCTGGCATCTAGTCATGTTTATGTCCACTTGGTACTACTGGCCCACCAGCTTCCTGCATTATCCGCACGGACTCCCTGCCTACACATTTGCGCGCACATTATCTCATGAGCATCCAAAGCAACCAAGGCTAATTTTCTCTCCAGCATTCACGAACACCTACACAACTCGTACTTTCGGCAGCTCACCCACACACAATCTTTCAATCACAAAAGCTTAGCCTTGGATTCATTCATTTTTATGCATGCTATTACACACATCCATTCACACAGATGCAATTCAGGATTAGGCATTCAGTAGAATATTAAAGTAAATGCATTGAACAGCTATTTCATTACAAGAATTACTGCTCGATGTCTTCAACACGGCCATTCCGAGGAGCTCCTCTTTTGTCAATTCACTGAAAGCTGTTGAACAACTCATTTGAGCACCACCCTATTTTGGGGTAAAGAAATGGTCTGAACTATCTTGGTCAGATATAGACTTGATTTAAATAATGCAAGTAAAGTGTAGCATTGAGTTCACCCCATCGATCATAGAGTGATACGGTGTGGAAACAGGCTGTTCGGCCCAACTTGCCCACACCAGCCGACATGTCCCAGCTACACTACTCCCACCTGCCAGCATTTGGTCCATATCCCTCCAAACCTGTCCTGTACATGTACCTGTCGAACTGTTGCTTAAATGTTGGGATAGTCCCAGCCTCAACTACCTCCTCTGGCAGCGTGTTCCATACCCACCACCCTTTGTGTGAAAAAAGTTACCCCTCAGAAACCCTGCATGCACCTGTTTTAGTTTCGCTTGTTAACCTGGGTGGCAAAGTGGCACAGCGGTAGAGTTGCTGCCTTACTGCGCCAGAGACCCAGGCTCGATCCTGACTACGGTTTAGTCGTAGTAGGTCGTAGTAGGTCGGCACGTTAGTCGCAGGTAGTCGAGGGTAGTCGAAGGTAGTCGTAGATAGTTTTCATCATAGTCGAAGGGAGGTCGAAGGAGATCGAAGGAGGTCGTCTTCACACTTCACTATTCGGTGTCCAATTTTCCCGAAGTTAGTCGCAGCTACTCTTCAACATAGTCGAAGGAGGTGGGAGGAGATCTTGTGCACAATCGAAGGAGGTCTTCAACATGTCATTTTTTAAAACTCTTCTAAACTTGCCCATTAGGTCGATGGATGAAATGTTTTTAAACCCGTCAAAGCCGGTGATGAACTGGGCAGTGGCCACAACTTTTTGTAGTCTGTAAATTTGCTGGGATTCTATGAAGAAGTAAATAGCAGGACAGACAAAGGAGAGGCGGTCGATGGTGTTTACCTAGATTTTCAGAAAGGATTTGATCAGGCGATACAAGCGAGGCTGCTAAAGAAGATGGGCAGATACTAGCATGGATAGCAGGTTGGCTGGATGGCAGAAGGCAAAGGGTGGCAATAAAGGCGTCCTTTTTCTGGTTGGCTGCCAGTGTCTAGCGGAGTTCCGCAGGGGTCGCTAGTGGGGCCGCTGCCATTCACGTTGAATATTAATGATTTGAACGAGGAGATTGATGACTTTGTGGCCAAGTTTGCGGATGATATGAAAATAGGTGGAGAGGCAGATAGTGTAAAGAAAGCAGGGACTCTGCAGAAGGACTTGGACAGGTTTGGAGAGTGGGCAAAGAAGAGGCAGATGGAATGTGGTGCAGTAAATGCAATATGGTCCCCATTTATTGAATATTTGAAGGGGCAGACTGGTTCGGCAGGAGAACCCGACTGAAACCAGAATCGAAGAATAGATGAAGTAGTACATTTCATAAAACGCGGATATATCTCCAACGATGTAAAGTCTGTAGAATATTCCATTCTTTCCCAACTTTTTATATATATATATATATTTTTTTTTGTTTAATCTTTTTCCACTATTTTCTACCTTTATAAAAAATGGAAAAAAAATAATATAGAAGCACAATTATTAAGCAAGGATTAACATAAATAATACTGATTATGTATATCTACAAAGAACAAAATGAATGTATTATGTCAACAATGAACACGTATCTTATTTTTTAAAATTATGTAATTGTTTCTAACTAATAAAAAAACTTAACAAAAAAAGGAATATAGTGCAGTAAAGTGTGGTCATGCATTTCGATAGTAGGAACAAAGGCGTAGATTATTTTTTAAATGGGGAAAGAATCTAGAAATAGGAGGTGTAAAGGGACTTGGAATATTGTGAGCAGTTTTGGGCACCATATCCGAGGAAGGGCGTGCCGGCTCTGGAGAGGGTCCAGAGGAGGTTTCCAAGAATGATCCCAGGAATGAGTAGGTTAACCTATGATGAGCGTTTGTCGGCTCTGGAGTTTGTCTCGCTGGAGTTTAGAAGAATAAGAGGGGACCTCATTGAAACATACCGAATAGCGAGAGGCTTGGATCGAGTGGATGTGGAGAGGATGTTTCCACGAGTGCAAGAGTCTGGAACTAGAGGTCACAGCCTCAGAATTAAAGGACGTTATTTTAGGAAGGCAATGAGGAGGAATTTCTTTGGTCAGAGGGTGGTGAATCTGTGGAATTCTTTGCCACAGAAGGCTGTGGAGGCCAAGTTAGTGGATATATTTAAGGCTGAGAAAGATTATTTGTACACGTGTCAGAGAAGGCAGGAGAATGGGATTAGGAGGGAGAGATAGATCAGCTATGATTGAGTGGTGAGTACACTTGATGGGGTCAATGGCCTAATTCTGCTCCTATCACCTATGATCTTATGATAACGTTTAGTGCAAGGTAAAGTCCAATAACGTCTCCCATTTTTTCTATCTAGGGATGCCGCCTGCAATTTGTGTCCAAAGTCTGAGGGTCTCCAATGAGGTAGATACTAGCTCAGAACTGCTCTCTGGTTGTTGGTAGATGGTTCAGTTGCCTTATAGGATGTCTGATCTTGGCAGTATGTTTGGCACTGACAATGTGGGCCGAAGGGCCTGTTCCTGTTCTATGTTCTATGTTCTGTGCTCCATGTATTCACTGCAAGTAAAATGTGTTGAAAGGAACTGCTGATGCTGGTATTTAACGAAGATAGAAACAAAGTGCTGGAGTAACTCAGCGGGACAAGGAAGCGTCTCTGGAGAAAAAGGATGGGTGACGTTTTGGGTTGGGACCTTTCTTCAGACTCAAGAAGGGTCTGAAGAAGAGTCCAAACCCAAAACCTCACCCATCCTTTTTCTCCAGAGACGCTGCCTGACCTGCTGAGTTTCTCCAGCGCTTTGTGTCTACCTTCACCACAGGTAATGTGGGATGCATCTTGCGGAGTAACACAATCTCTTGGCAAAACTAGAGATACAAGAACCATTTGTTGTTATTTGAAGTTACATAGTCACTGGAGACTGAACCTGTCACCTGTTCGGTCGCTCTGCGGCCTAACATCGTGGAGCTGGAGGCCTCGCCCGGGACTGACTTTGAGCTCCACCGCGGGGCGTGGAATCACCATCGGAGCCGATCCCTTGCCAGGGATCGACGCTCCAACCACGGCCTGTGGACTTTTAACATCAAGGGGCTCGCAGTCTCGGGTCCAGACCGACGTCGGGAAGCTCCAAATGCCGCACGACGTTTGACTAGCCCCAACCCGGGGTAGATCGCCCAGCGCGGGGGAGCTGAGATTCCCCCACCGATGCAGGAGCTGATCGCCCCGACAAGGAGGCCCGCCGCCGGCTACGGGAGTAAGATCGTCCCGTCGATGAAAGGTTAGAGGCCCCCGACCGCTGGAGGACAAAGAAGGGAGGAGATTGAACTTTTCTTTCGCCTTCCATCACAGTGGGGAATGTGGAGGGGTCACTGTGGTGGATGTTTATGTTAAAATGTATTTTGTGTGTTTTGTTGCTTTTTATGGGTATGACGAATGAAATTCCTCGTATGTTACAAAACATACTTGGCTAATAAAGTCAGATTATGATTATTATGATAAAATGCAGGAGGAATTCAGCGGGACAGGCAGCATGTCTGGGTGACGTTCCGGCGTCAAGACACTTCTTCAGCCTTCGTCACATCAACCTGCAGCATCTCAACAGCATGGGGAGTGGGTTCTGGTTACTGCTGCTGAATGTATCTATGGAGGAGGCAGAGGATGTGGTTGTACGATGCTACATGAGTCTGTGGCCAACACCAATGCATTTCCTGAAGCGAAAACATACCGTGGAGGTTGACCTGCATTGCATTTGCATCTTGGTTCAAAAACTGGGGTTCTCAAGATACCAGATCAAATACTGCAGAAAGGGCAAGACCTCACTCCAACCTGTTACTGGTTCCATAGTAACCACATTGCAGAGTAACAAGTTGGCATTGTGTTGGCAGTGTCTTCACTCCTGCAAACGCACTTTGCTGGCAAGTTACCAAGGATAGATGCAGAGGAGTAAAAGAACTAAATGGGCTGTCCCACTTGGGCGACCTAATAGGCGAGTTTAGAAGAGTTTTTAAAAATGACATGTCGAAGACCTCCTTCAACTATGTAGAAGACCTCCTTCGACTGTGTTGAAGACTAGCTTCAACTAGCTACGACTAACTTCTGGAACATTGGACACCGAATAATTGAGAGTGAAGACGACCTCCTTCGGACTAACATGCCGACCTACAACGACTAAACCTACAAGTAAAAAAAGTATTGATTTTTCCCATGGCTTGTGGCAAACTGCAAACGGGACTTCTTATGGCTTTGTTTCAACAATGGCTTTCTTCTTGCCACTCTTCCATAAAGGCCCGATTTGTGGAGTGCACGACTAATAGTTGTCCTGTGGACAGATTCTCCCACCTGAGCTGTGGATCTCTGCAGCTCCTCCAGAGTTACCATGGGCCTCTTGGCTGCTTCTCTGATCAATGCTCTCCTTGCCCGGCCTGTCAGTTTAGGTAGACGGCCATGTCTTGGTAGGTTTGCAGTTGTGCCATACTCTTTCCATTTTTGGATGATGGATTGAACAGTGCTCCGTGAGATGTTCAAAGCTTGGGATATTTTTTTATAACCTAACCCTGCTTTAAACTTCTCCACAACTTTATCCCTGACCTGTCTGGTGTGTTCCTTGGGCTTCATGATGCTGTTTGTTCACTAATGTTCTCTAACAAACCTCTGAGGCCTTCACAGAACAGCTGTATTTATACTGAGATTAGATTACACACAAGTGGACTCTATTTACTAATTAAGTGACTTCTGATGGCAATTGGTTGCACTGGATATTATTTAGGGGTATCAGAGTAAAGGGGGTTGAATACCTTTGCACGCCACACTTTTCAGTTTTTTATTTGTAATAAAATTTGGAAACCATGTATCATTTACCTTCCACTTCACAATTATGCACCACTTTGTGTTGGTCTATCACATAAAATCCCAATAAAATACATTTACGTTTGTGATTGTAACGTGACAAAATGTGGAAAAGTTCAAGGGGTATGAAAACTTTTGCAAGCCACTGTATGTATAGATTGTTCAATTTTCTATGCTCTATGTTTTATGAAACATGAAACTGAGATTCAGTTATGTGTTTAAGAAGGAACTGCAGATGCTGGAAAATCGAAGGTAGACAAAAATGCTGGAGAAACTCAGCGGGAGTGGCAGCATCTATGGAGCGAAGGAAATAGGCAACGTTTCGGGTTGAAATGTTGCCTATTTCCTTCGCTCCATAGATGCTGCCCCACCCGCTGAGTTTCTCCAGCACTTTTGTCTACCTTCAGTTATGTGTCCTATTTCAGGTGTATGCTGAGCTATAGGTCTGAAAACATGGCAAGGTGATTCTCCATGGTATTACAAGTTAGCTCTCCATCGGCTCATGAAAGTGATAACATGTTCATTACCGTTGTTGCTAGGAGTTTGCCGTGCATAAATTGGCTCATGTATTCGACCTGAACCATTGTCTCTCTTTCTCTTCACGCAGAGGCGCTCTGACCAGCTGAGTGTTTCCAGCATTTTCTGTTTTTATTTCAGATGTCCAATGTCTGCAGAGTGCTGATGTTTCATGTCTGAATACTTCATTGTCTGCAAAGTGTTTAGTGGCCTCCAGAGGTCATCAAAGGCACCGTATCAAGTTCAGGCTTTATCTTTCCAGTGACAATGGTTTATTTGAGCTGTTTCAGAACCACTCGCTGTAGCACTGCACAAACAGCTTGTGTGAAATCACTGTGGAAGCAAAGCTAGGCGTGCATTTTCATTCACTGGCTTGCCAGAGTGTTTTGCAGCCGCTGATGAAATATTGAACTGACGGCATTGCTGATAAAGATTTGCCTTTCATTACATCTTCCTCCTGCAGCATATTAAAATGTCAATTATGAATCTCTCCCCGCCTGCCTCTCTCTGCTTGTGTTGGAAGGAACTGCAGATGATGGTTTAAACCGAAGATGGGCACAAAAAGCTGGAGTAACCCAGCGGGACAGGCAGCGAGTCTCTGGAGAGAAGGAATGGGCGACGTTTCGGGTCGAAACCTTTCTTCAGACTGAAAGTCACAAGAAAGGGAAACGAGAGATATAGAAGATAGAAACATAGAAACATAGAAAAATAGGTGCAGGAGTAGGCCATTCGGCCCTTCGAGCCTGCACCGCCATTCAATGTGATCATGGCTGATCATCCAACTCAGTATCCCGTACCTGCCTTCTCTCCATACCCCCTGATCCCTTTAGCCACAAGTGCCACATCTAACTCCCTCTTAAGTATAGCCAATGAACTGGCCTCAACTACCTTCCGTGGCAGAGAATTCCAGAGATTCACTACTCTCTGTGTAAAGAATGTTTTCCTCATCTCGGTCCTAAAGGAATTCCCCCTTATCTTTAGACTATGACCCCTTGTTCTGGACTCCCCCAACATCGGGAACAATCTTCCAGCATCTAGCTTGTCCAACCCCTTAAGAATTTTGTAAGTTTCTATAAGATCCCCCCTCAATCTTCTAAATTCCAGCGAGTACAAGCCGAGTCTATCCAATCTTTCCTCATATGAAAGTTCTGACATCCCAGGAATCAGTCTGGTGAATCTTCTCTGTACCCCCTCTATGGCAAGGATGTCTTTCCTCAGATTTGGAGACCAAAACTGTATGCAATACTCCAGGTGTGGCCTTACCAAAACCCTGTACAACTGCAGTAGAACCTCCCTGCTCCTATACTCAAATCCTTTCGCTATGAATGCTAACATACCATTTGCTTTCTTCACTGCCTGCTGTACCTGCATGCCTACTTTCAATGACTGGTGTACCATGACACCCAGGACTCGTTGCATCTCCGCTTTTCCTAGTCTGCCACCATTCAGATAATAGTTTACCCTCATGTTTTTGCCACCAAAGTGGATAACCTCACATTTATCCACATTATACTGCATCTGCCATGCATCTGCCCATTCACTCAGCCTATCCAAATCACCCTGCAGCCTCCAAGCATCCTCCTCACGTTGATGATGTCACGATGTCACGATGATGTTTCTGTTTGCTTTTCTGTCTGCTCGCCACTCTCTGGTCACCTCTCTCTGCCGTTTCTCTCTTCCCACCTCTCTTTCCCCACCTCTGTTTACCCACCTCTCTCGGTGCCTATTTGTCTGGCTATTTTACTCTGCCCACCTCTTGTTTGTTTTTTTCTCTCTGCCTGCCTCTCTCTGCCCAACTCTCTCTCTGTCCGTCTCTCCCTCTGTTGACCTCTCTCTGCCCCTCTCCACCACTCTCTCTGCCCATCACCAGAGTTGCCAACTTTCTCACTTCCCAAATAAGGGACAAAAGGTCAAAATAAGGGACAAATTCCCAAGGGCAATTCGTTGACCGACACGGCCGTGGCTGGGTGAACGATGAGTTGGCCCGGGTGCTGGACTGCACACAAAGCCCAGCCGGCGGGCCAGCTGAGGAGATTTGGCCTGGGCGCTGGGGGACGCGCGCAAAGTCCGGCGCCACGTCCAACTCATGAACCGATGATTGTCCATGAGGAGGAGGGGTGGTGGTGTCGGCAGTAAGCGAAGGTCCGAAGGTCAGACAGCTGGCCGGGCTGCCGACCGACGGGGTCACAGGCGAGGCGCTGCTGCTGCTGCTGCACTCCACGGGCTGCACTACGTTAGGACAGGTGAGGGGGGACCGGACGCGGCGCTCCGACCCGACAATCACCTTGACCCGAGTAGTAGCAGTCAAATACGGGACGAACCAACTTAGCCCAATATAGTCCCGGCTAACATGGGACAGTTGGCAACCCTACCCACCACTCTCTCTGCCCACCTCTCTCTCGGCACCTGAACAAAGTTGTCCATCCAATATATCTGATGCAGTGTAAACCTTTATCATTATCTGGTGGCATCAAAATAGTTACCATCTCGGTCATCTGAAAACAGTTTGTGAGGGCTAGAAACATGGCAACTCTTGTGTGCTGCCCAGGTGAGGTCAGCTGTGTGATTTTACCAGGTTGTACACAAAACAAAGCATTTCACCATGGATAGACACTAAATGCCGGAGTAACTCAGCGGGACGGGCAGCATCTCTGGATAGAAGGAATGGGTGACGTTTCGGATCGAGACTCTTCTTCAGAGTCCTTCAGTCTTCTTCAGTCTGAAACATAGAAACATAGAAATTAGGTGCAGGAGTAGGCCATTCGGCCCTTCGAGCCTGCACCGCCATTCAATATGATCATGGCTGATCATCCAACTCAGTATCCTGCACCTGCCTTCTCTCCATACCCCCTGATCCCTTTAGCCACAAGGGCCACATCTAACTCCCTCTTAAATATAGCCAATGAACTGGCCTCATCTACCTTCTGTGGCAGATAATTCCAGAGACTCACCACTCTCTGTGTGAAAAATGTTTTCCTCATCTCGGTCCTAAAGGAATTCCCCCTTATCCTTAGACTGTGACCCCTTGTTCTGGACCTCCCCAACATCGGGAACAATCTTCCTGCATCTAGCCTATCCAACCCCTTCAGAATTTTGTAAGTTTCTATGAGGTTCCCCCTCAGTCTTCTAAATTCTAGCGAGTACAAGCCAAGTCTATCCAGTCTTTCCTCATATGAAAGTCCTGACATCCCAGGAATCAGTCTGGTGAACCTTCTCTGTACCCCCTCTATGGCAAGAATGTCTTTTCTCAGATTTGGAGACCAAATCTGTACGCAATACTCCAGGTGTGGTCTCACCAAAACCCTGTACAACTGCAGTAGAACCTCCCTGCTCCTATACTCAAATCCTTTCGCTATGAATGCTAACACACCATTTGCTTTCTTCACTGCCTGCTGCACCTGCTGCAAGCAGGGTCTCGACCTGAAACATCACCTGTTCCTTCTATCCAGAGATGCTGCCCGTCCCACTGAGTTACTCCAGCATTTTGTGTCCATCTTCAGTGTAAACCAGCATCTGCAGTTCCTTCCAGCACAAACCATTTCACTGTACCAAGGCACATGTGACAACACAGTATCATTGATTTGTTGAGTTCAAAGTGCTTTTAATGTTACCAGGGTGCTTTATAAATTCAAATTCAATATTTTATTCTTCATGTATTTGATTGGAGGTAATTATTTTCTAAATAGCAGAAGCCAAGTTTCAATCAAAAATGAAAAGCTGGCAATGTGGATGGTTTGATTGTAATCAGGTATGTGAAGGAAGGAACTGCAGATGCTGGTTTACACGGAAGATAGACAAAAAATGCTGGAGTAACTCAGCGGGTCAGGCAGCATCTCTGGAGAAAGGGAATGGGTGACATTTCGGGTCAAGACCCTTCTTCGGGCTGGGAGTCTCAATCATGTGCAGTCTTTCAGCGGACTGGATAGAACACAACAAAAAGCTTCTCACTCAACCTCGATTCACCTGACCTTACTAAATTAAACTAAACTAAACTAAGTTTGGATTTGCACAATGTTTAAGCAATTTTTTCGACCCATTACGTTAAATTGCAGCCATCGTGGTGTGGAGAGATAGAAAGATTAAATGGAAGATTAAATCAAAGATAACCTGAGAAGCACAAAATATTATTACGTAGAATGTAACAGAGCCATTGCGACTGGTGTAAGCATTGGTTATCCGAGGCACAAGACTGGTTGATGAAGTACAACTTTATTGTTTCACTGACTTCTACAAGGTTCGGCAAAAACAAAGTCTTCATTGTTTCCTCACTTGCAGTAAATCCAAGGAGATAAGGTCTCAAACTGGGTTACGGGAAGAGTTTGTTCAATGCGAAAGGCGCAGACATGGGAAAACAGGAAGATATTTGGTGCCTGCACAGTTGGGAGTGTTCACTGACCTCATGTTCAAATGAACAGCTTGTAACGTTCTCTTATACGATGTCAAATGGATCTACATGAGCTCTGCTCTTAACATTGCAATCAATGCTGTTTGGCTCAAGTTAAGTACAAACATTGAAGAATGAGGACATAGGTGACCAGGGGATGTTTTCACAGTTCAACGGGTTATCCACATGGCCCAGTGGCGAGCTTGGAGGTGGTGGTTCACAAATTCAATGTGATCAGCCATGATCAGATTGAATGGCGGTGCTGGCTCAAAGGGCCAAATGGCCTACTCCTGCACCTATTGTCTATTGTCTATAATGGCAGAATGAGGCCATTCGGCCCATCCAGTTTACTCTGCCATTCAATCATGGCTGATCTGTCTCTCCCTCCTAACCCATTCTCCTGCCTTCTCCCCATAGCCTCTGACACCCGTACTAATCAAGAATCTATCTCAGCCTTAAAAATATCCATTGACGGCCTCCATAGCCATCTACGGCAAAGAATTCCACAGGTTCACCACCCTCGGACTACCGAAGTTCTTCCTCATCCCATTCCTAAAGGAGCGTCCTTAATTCTGAGGCAATGGCCTCTGGTCCGAGACTCGCCCACTCATGGAAACGCCCTCCCCACATCCACTCCACCCAGGCCTTTCAATATTGGGTAAGTTTCAATGAGGTGTTCTGTAATCTTGTTGCCTCTGTATTTTCTGGTGGTCGAGTCGGAAGGGAGGAGAGTTAGTCCAAATGCTCGGCATAGTGGATTCCCCATTTGATACCCAACCTGCAAAATTCTGATGGGTTGAATGCAAAGTTCTGGAGTTGACCCCAGCAAGATTCTGAACCATGCATTTCTCATCCTTAAACTCTTGTTGTTGGCATAAGTCCATCTTTAGTTTCGTTCAGATATACAGCGTGGAAATAGGCGCTTCAGCCCACCGAATCCACACCGATTAACAATCACTGCGTTCCAATTAGCCGCACGTCTTTGCAATGTGGGAGGAAACCGGGGCACCCAGAGAAAACTCACATGGTCACGGGGAGAACGTACAGACAAGCACCTGTAGTCAGGATGGAGCCCGGGTCTCCGGCACTGTGAAGCAGCAATCTCTTCACTGTGCCGCCCTCTATTGTGGTCCACAAAAACAAAAGCAAATACATCTTCGAGCAGTGATGGTGCGGCATAGGCGTTGTCCTGTTTGGAGACGGGAGATGTTGTCCTGTTTAATCCAAGGTTGCCTTTCGTGCTGTGGCTGCCTAGGCCTATCCTTGACACGCAGACCCACCCATGGTTTCCACAGGTGAAGCTTTCTCTGGTATCCTTGAGCAGACCGCAGACAAATAAGTGTGGCATGGGCTGCCTCTTGCCACAGTCTCATGTACCGTAGCAAAGTCTTACCTCACAGCATCGGCTCTTGATCGTTTGGCTTGGGTACGGAGTTAGCTGAGGGCCTTTCCAGCATCCATTCTCCTCTGTCACTTCGGGAAGATCGCCATGTAGAGTCATAGAGTCACACAGTGTGGAAACAGGCCCTTCGGCCCAACTTGCCCACACTGACCAACATGTCCCAGCTACACTAAACCCACCTGCCTGCATTTGGCCCATCTCCCTCCAAACCTGTCCTATCCATGCACCGGCATAATTGTTTCCTAAAGGTTGGGGTAGTCCCAGCCTCAACTATCTCCCCTGGCAGCTCGTTCCACACACCCACCACCCTTTGCGTGAAAAAGTTACCCCTGAGATTCCCTTGGATCTTTCTGCCTTCACCTTGAACCTTTGTCCTCTGGTTCTTGATCTCCCCTACCCTGGGCAAGGGACTCTCTGCGTCAACCCGATCTATTCCTCTCATGATTGTACGCACCTCTGTAAGATCAGTACAAGAGATGAAATGTGCTGGTGATATCTGGCATTGGATAGTAAGTCTGGGTGGATGGGTTCCGATCCAACACAATGCAATGTCCTGGATCAAGTGCATAGTTGAGTGAAAGCTTGTTTGTTGCGTGCTATCCAGTCTGTGAAAGACTATGCATGATTACAATTGGGCCGTCCACAGTGTACAGATACAGGATAAAGGGAATGATGTTTAGTGCAAGATACAATCCTGTAAATTCCATGGGTATTTCATGCCAGCTGGGGCCTAATGCTTGCCAGCGCTGAGGGACTTTGAGGGTGAGGTACTGAGCCATCTTAGATCCTGCTCCTGCACGAACCTCTTGCGGAACGATCCGGTGAATGCTACCAGGATTCAAGTGCTCCTGTTCCCCTTGCCTCTGATATTTCCCTTTGTTTAACCCCCCCAACACCACCCCCCACCGTTTCTTAATAGGATTGCCGTTTTAACATTGCTTTGGATGCAATTACTATGTTTAGACATTGCTTAATCTTGCAAATATGCTCCAGTGTTCTCGGGGTGCTTGCCAAACCATTTTGTTCTTACTCAATCCATTCCTCAGATCTATTCCTCTCAGTCATGCTTAACTAATTTCCTTCCTCTGGCAATCCAACAGTCTTCGATGATCACTATTGCCAATCCATCCCCTTTCTTTTTTTTTTGTTGTTAAATTTTTGTAATTAGAAGTAACTACATAATAAAAAGCAATTTGTTCGTTGTAGGCATACATTATCAATATTATTTATATTAACAATTGCATAGTAATTGTACTGCTATATATTTTTTCCAATTTTTATAAAGATAGAAATTAATAGAGAGAGAGAAAACAAAAAAGAGAAGGAAAAGTTGGGAAAGAATGGAGTGTTCAATGGAGATATATCCACGTTTTATGAAATGTAATTCTTCATCTATTCTTCGATTCGGGTTTCAGTCGGGTTCTCGTGCCGAACCAGTTTGCCCCTTCAAATATTCAATAAATGGGGACCATATCATTTTAAATAGTTCTTGTTTGTCCATTAAGACAAATCTTAATCTTTCCAAATATAGGGTCTCCGACATTTCCGTAGTCCACATTTTAATTGTGGGGGGTTATAGGACTTTTCCAAAATTTTAATATTAATTTTTTCCCCAATTATTAAACTATAATCAATAAAGGTTCTTTGATTCGATGTAATGAATTGATTTTGTTCTATTATTCCTAATATTATTAATTTTGAATCAGGGACCAATTTGGTGTTGACGACTTCCGAAATTATCTTAAAAATTTCCATCCAAAAATTATTAATTTTTATACAGCTTACGGATGTGTGCGTTAGGTTAGCCTCTAAGTGTTGACATTTATCACAAATAGGGGAAACGCATGGGAGAATTCTATTCAATTTGGTTTTTGAATAATGCAATCTATGTAATACTTTAAATTGTATTAAAGAATGTCTAGCATTTAACGAACAGTGATGTATATGTTTCATCCCAAATTTCTGGCCTTATTGTTTGACCTAATTCGTTTTCCCATGATTGCCTATATAAATCCGTCTTGGGTGCATCGTTATCTAATAGAATATTATAAATATAAGATATCAATTTTTCTGTGTTCGGATGTTTATTCAAACATTCATCAAAAATTTCTATCTTTCTAATTCTATAGTCATGTGTATTTGATTTAGCATAGTCTCTAATTTGTAGATATCTAAAGTAATCCTTTGATTGAAGCCCATAAATTTGTTGTAATTCCTGAAATGAGAGAAATGTGTTTTTCCTATAGAGACCACCCATCTTTGTAATTCCATGATTTTTCCATTGTAAAAAACCCTTATCCATCAATGAGGGTTTAAATGCAGCATTGTTTACAATAGGAAGAGATAGTGGTAAATGATCCAATTTTAATGTTTTCTTTATTTGTTTCCAAATGCGTATTCCACTGTCTATTATAGGATTTTTAAAATAGTTTTTTTTGCTTAATTTAGTAATAGCAAATAGAATCGACCCAATTTCAAAAGGTAAACAATCTTCCCTTTCCATTTTTAACCAATCTAGTTGTTTGTCCAATTCTTCCAACCAAAAATTCATATTTTTAATATTAACTGCCCAGAAATAAAACATAAAATTCAGTAATGCTAAGCCTCCATTTATTTTTTGATTTACATAAGTGTTTCTTATTTATTCTGTGGTTCTTATAATCCCAGATAAAATTGGTGACTATAGAGTCAACCTTTTTAAAAAAAGTTTTTGGAAGATATATATCGGGAAAGAGGTACAATAATTGCAGGAGAAAAATCATTTTTATCGCATTAATTCTGCCCAACATTGAAATAGGTAATGTTTTCCAATACAAAATGTTCTTATGTAATTTGTTCAGTAAAGGCGGAAAATCCATCCCCTTTCTATCTCATCTACTCTTGTGACATCAATCCTCTTGAGTCCACTCAGAAGAAGCATGTATGATACATTGAGATTAACTTTCACTCGTCCCAGTTCAATTGAGTGCAGGCTGAACAATAAATAACCCCTAAATTGTGTTCAGAGCTCATGTGGTGACCTCACCAGCAGCATAATCAAGGACGGGTCGCACCCTGGTCACTCCCTCTCCTCCCTCTCCCATCCGGCAAGAGGTACAGAAGTGTGAAAACGCACAGCTCCAGATTCAGGGACAGTTTCTTCCCAGCTGTTATCAGGCAATTAAACCCATCCGATCACAACCAGAGAGCAGTCCTGAACCACTAACCACCTCACTGGTGACCCTCGGACTATCCTTGATCGGACTTTCATGGCTTTACTTTGCACTAAACGTCATTCCCTTATCATGTATCTACAATATACTCTGTAAATGGCTGTTGGTGGTGGAAACAGGTACATCAGTGGGAATTAAGATGCTTTTAGATAGTCAAAGTCAAAAAGTCAAAAGAGTTTATTGTCATGTGTCCCTGACAGGACAATAAAAATCTTTCTTTGCATAGCACAACAGAACATAGAAGGCATTGACTACAATTCTATACATAAATACACCCATAGATAGGCATGGGTAAATGCAGAAAATAGAGGGATATGGATCAAGTGCAGCCTGATTATCCTGCAATCGTGTTCGACACAGACATTGTGGACCATAGGGCCTGTCCCCCTCTATGTTCTACAGTATGTTCAAATTGCTTGATTGTTCTATATCTTGGTAATATTCATCACCTTGAGTAGTATGAAGATGTTGAATTTCTTCCCAGGTCAAAAGACATTTTATATATAATATGGCCTGTGGCTCGTGTTGAGATCAGGCCCTTCCACCATTGTCAGTCATCTTTTCTATCATTTCAAGTTCTCCTTTTCCACTTCTTTGGTCAGAGGGTGGTGAGTCTGTGGAATTCATTGCTACAGATGGCCGTGGAGGCCAGGTAATGGATATTTTTAAGGCGGAGATTGACAGATTCTTGATTAGTGCGTGTGTCAGGGGTTATGGGGACAAGGCAGGAGAATGGGGTAGAGAGGGAGAGATAGATCAGCCATGATTGAGCAGCGGAGTAGGCTAGACGGGCTTAATTCTGCCCCGAGAACTAACTAACTTGGTGCAATTGTGGCCCTGCGATTTGGAAGAATCAGTGGGACTGTGGCTTTTATTTTGCTGGAGGAATCTGAACCCATTGCACCCCTCGGTACACCATTCCTTCATCATGAACATACACCATACACCATGCATCAACCATGAACCTTTATCGATTAGGGAGTCGGGGGTGATTCTCTAGCGAACCCAGTGCTGTGCACACATTGAGATTAAGGACTGCACCCAGGTGCTTCAGGGAACGAGTCATTGTTAATTAGTTTAGTTTGTTGTCACCTTTACCGAGGTACAGTGAAAAGCTTTTTTGTTTGTGCTAACCAGTCAGCGGAAATACTACACATGATTACAATCGAACCGTCCACAATGTACAGATACGGGATAAATGGTATCACGTTTCGTGCAGGATAATCTCCAGTGAAGCCAGATTAAAGATGGTCCAAGCTTCTCCAGTGAGGTGGAAGGAAACACAGACTGCTCTCTAGTGGTGAGAGGAGAAGGCAGGAGAATGGGGTTAAGAGGGAGAGCTAGATCGAGCATGATTGAATGGTGGAGTGGACGATGGGCCGAATGGCCTAATTCTGCTCCTATCACTTTTGAAGGACGGTTCAGTTGCCTGGAGCGTGAACAACTTGGAGCGAGTCTCTGAGCTCTCAGAAACGCTAGCCTTCTCTTCTGTGTACCACATATGGGTAGCCACACATCAACCTGGATCTCAATGGCTGGACAGGTTGAAGGGGTCCCCCAGCCCTGGGCTGTTTAAGGCTGCTTCCTTTCTAAGTAATTCAAAAGCAGGATGGACACAAAAAGCTGGAGTAACTCGACGGGACAGGCAACATCTCTGGAGAGAAGGAATGGGTGACGTTTCGGGTCGAGACCCTTCTTGGCTTCAGCTCCCTGTTGGGTCTTTCTTCAGTGCGAAAGATCATTTACTTTAAAAAAAAACCCACATCGCATGTCATTTGTTGGCCGGCAGTCTTTGTCCTGATGCACATCATGCGGAGGGAACATGGAACAAACTTTGGAAAGCGAAATCGTCGAATCACAAAGAGGCTAATAACTCTTGGTAATCGGATTTTAAATCAAATTCACTTGTGTGCGTACACAAAAGCAGTGTAGCGTGTAAAAGAATGTTTGGCTTCTGCAGGAATGTATGCCCCAAGTGCTTCCAATAGCTGGAATGAATCTGTATCAGAGGAGTTAATAGTTGCTATGATCTTCCCCGCCACTGGCAACGCTAATTACAGACCATATTGAAAACTCATTGTGAAATTCCTTTGAGACCTTCATCAGGAATCTTTGCTGAGTGGATCTCCTTGAGTTTCACATTTCATAACAAGTCAGTCACCTGTAAGCTCCTTTGTGTGAACAGAGTCATCAAATTCGTTTGTGTTCTGGTTCACATACATCTCCCGAAGCCTTTTCTGTGAATAAATCAAGTTGTTTCTTGTGGGAAAGGAGATTTCTAGCCCTCTTGCCACTATTCCGGTGCTAATTCCGAGTTTCTTTCCCTGCCCCGAATAAATGCCTGTTATATTACTTCACCTGTGGCCTGGATGATTGGCCTTGAGTTATTTAACCAGACCTATAAAGCAGGATGGGTTTTGGTAATTATTCAGATTGTTTTGCCTGAATCTGTACAAAATAATACGTTTGGGTTTGACTTGAGTAAATGTTGGCAGCGTTTTGAAGCACAAATTGTGTCAGAAAATTATAGCAGGATTTTTTTCCTATTCGTCTGCTAGGCAGGGCGGTAGAGTTGCTGCCTTTCAGCGCCAGAGACAGAGGTTCAATCCTGCCCTAGGTTCGGAGTTTACACGTTCTCCCCTCGACTGCGTGGTGGTTCTCCAGGAGCTCTGGTTTCCGTCCACACTCCAAAGAAGTACAGGTTTGCAGGTTAATTGGCTTTGGTTAAAAAAATGGTAAATTGTCCCTAGTGCGTGGGATAGTGCTCGTGCAGGGGATCACCGGTTGGTGCGGACTCAGGGGGCCAGAGTGCTTGAACCCGAGCTGTATCTCTAAACTAAACATAAAACCGACAGATGAATCATTTGGGTCCCAACCCGAAATGTTATCTATCCACGTTGTCCGGAGATGCTACCTGACACGCTGAGTTACCCCAGCACTTCGTGTCTCTTTTTGTAAACCAGCATCTGCAGTTCCTTGTGTCTTAATAATTTTGCTCCTGCCTTATTTGTGCTATTATGGTGAGGGCATTTATTAATGTTAATATGTTGTCTCAGGTCAATAGAATCAACTAAATCATTGCCAATCCGGGATGGATAAGAAATGTTGGCCTTGCCTTTGATGGCCAGATGAGGAAAAATGAATAAGAAGAAGAATAGTTACCAGTGTGGCAAAGTTTTGTGATTGTTGCTTGAAATATTAATATTTCTTGTTCATTTTCCCACAAAGAGTTTTATATGATGTGGAAGCTTTGCGGAGGGTGCAGAGGAGGATTAGCAGAACGATGCCTGGATTAAGGGTATATTGGCCACAGGGTGGGATAGACTTGGATTGTTTTCTCTGAAACAGAGGAGGCTGAGTGGAGACTTGATAGAAGCTTGTAAAATTATGAGAGGCATAGATAGCGTCAGAACCTTTCTTTCCCAGAATGGAAATATCAAATCAGAGCATAGCTTTAAGAAGGGATGGCCAAAGTTAGAGGAGACAAGCACAGACAAGTTGGGTCCCCCTCACCAAAGCAATATTCCACCACCCACGTTCCTGTTGTGGCGCCAGAGATCGCCGCTGTGATGCGTCAAAATGGCGACAGGTCCAGTAACCCTCTCCCAACTGCGTATGCACGGATATTCGGCACGGAAACCCTCCCAGAACTGTGCATGCACGACCGGCAAGTGGCAGCGCGACTGCCAGGTTTATTAAAGTTTAAAAAGTCAATAACTTGTAAAATATAACATCAATCTGAACAAAGCTTGCTACTGCACATCACATGACAATGGTGAGTACAGTGGGCCTAAAATTGTCACGCTGTCATGTACCATTTTGGCTGTATTTCGGGAGACAGACAGACAGACAGACAGACAGACAGACAGACAGACAGACAGACAGACAGACAGACAGACAGACAGACAGACAAATGCGGCTTTTTTTTACACAGAGGGTGGTGGGTGCGTGGAACCTGCTGTTGGATGTGGTTGTGGAGGTAAAAACAATAGTGGCATCTATGAGACTTTTGGATAGTTTAGTTCAGTTTAGTTTAGTTTAGTTTAGAGTAACAGAGTGCAAATTGGTCCTTCGGCCCACCAAATCCGCACCGACCAGCGATCCCCACACACTAACACTATCCTGCACTACACTAAAGTCAATTTACTTTGACACCAAGCCAATTAACCTACAAACCTGTACATCTTCGGAGTGTGGGAGGAAACCCAAGATCTCGGAGATAAACCACGCAGGTCATGGGGAGAATGTAGAAACTCCATGACAGACAGCACCTGTAGGCGGGATCGAACCTAGGTCTCTGGCGCTTTAAGGCAGCAACTCTACCGCTGAGCCACCGTGCCTCCTAGACACACGGATATGGAGAGATGTGGATTATGTGCAAGCAGATAAGAGTTAGTCAGCGGTGGAGTCGCTGCCTTACGGCGCTTAAAGTGCCAGAGACCCGGGTTCGATCCCGACTACAGGTGCGGTCTCTAATGGAGTTTGTGCATTCTCCCCGTGACTGCGTGGGTTTTCGAAGGGCATGTTCCTGTTCTGTATTGTTCCATGATCAATGCTGACTGAAGTGATTATACCTTCTGAAATATGCAAAACTGAATTTGTGACATCTGTTTTCTCTATTTCTGAATACTTTTGCACATGTCTCAAATCCTCTACACCAGCATAAGTGTTGCTTTTGACACCTGCACGCTAAAAAGCATGAATTGAAATGGATTACCAACCCTTCCGAGATGAACTGATCAAATTAAAAGTCCTGGTGTTTGTGAAGGATCCTCCCAGCTTCATCCAGTTCAAGACGTAGCTGGAAAATGCAAACGCAGAATGTGTTCAATGTCCGCATATTCCTCAGACTCATCCTCAAATACTTCAAACGACACTATGGTTTCTTGCTGGGAAGAGGGTACATTTGATCCATGCTTTCTCCAGGGTAGACGGAAGATGATGTGTGGGTGTCAGGGATTCAGGGAACCCTTGTTGCTGTCAAGCGGTTCTTTCTGAACGTGAAGTACATGACGAGGGCCACAGTTTAAGAATAAAGAGTAAGCCATTTAGATCGGAGACGAGGAAACACTTTTTCTCACAGAGAGAGGTGAGTCTGTGGAATTCCCTGCCTCAGAGGGGGGTGGAGGCAGGTTCTCTGGATGCTTTCAAGAGAGAGCTAGATAGGGCTCTTAAAGATAGCGGAGTCAGGGGATATGGGGAGAAGGCAGGAACGGGGTACTGATTGGGGATGATCAGCCATGATCACATTGAATGGCGGTGCTGGCTCGAAGCGCAGACTCCTGCACCTATTGCCATGCCGTTATATGTATATATAACCCTTCTCTTTCTGGAGCCTTAGGCCACTAGTTATCCTTGTAATGCGGGTTAGAGCCATAAACTCATACAACGTGGAAACAGGCCCTTCGGCCCAACTTGCCCGTGCCAGCATACAAGCTCCATCCACACTAGTTCAACCTGCCTGCGTTTGGCACCTGGAGAAAACCCACGTAGTCACAGAGAGAACGCACAAACTCCATGCAGACGGCACCCGTTGTCAGGATCAAACCCGAGCCTCTGGCGCTGTGAGGCAGCAACTCCACCGCTGCGCCACTGTGCTGCCCTGTGTGCATCTGTCCAAGAAGGCAGCTCATCACCAACCTCGCAAGAGCGATTAAGGGTTGGCATAAATGCTGGACTACCCAATGTTGACCATATTCCCAAGATAAATAAATATGTTCTTTTAACATTAAGGGCAGTGGAATGAAAATAGAACTTTCGGTCAATGAAAGGTCACAGATGAAATAAAGTGCGGCTGATTGAGTTCAATGAAGCTCTAAAACAAATGTTATTATTCCAATAAAATACCTTCTGAGGAAACCTCGTTGTGCAAATGATGATATTAAACGGAAACTTAAGAGAACAATAGAGCACTTGTATAACTTTTTTAAAGAACGGCCAGAATGTAATTAAATTAAATCAATATTTTTTTCTTCAAAGTACTTATGACACATCTGACATTTTCAATATAATTTTTGAAGGGCTTTTTATTTAATTTGTCTAAGTGCTTGGCTTAGGGTGAACGAGCAGAGAGATGCATTATTTTATCTCCGGAAATTCGCCAACCGAGTTCAAGAATAGCAACTTGAGAACAACCATCAGGCTCTTGAACACAATGCAGCACGAACCTCAACAATGAAATATGGACTGCCTTTGGTTGCACTAAGGAGTTTGGGGCTTTTTGCACTAGTTCATACATTTGTAAGTGATAGGAGCAGAATTAGGCCGTTCAGCCCATCATCTCTATTGTGTGCAGTTTTGGTCCCCTAATTTGAGGAAGGACATTCTTGCTATTGAGGGAGTGCAGCGTAGGTTCACAAGGTTAATTCCCGGGATGGCGGGACTGTCATATGCTGAGAGAATGGAGCAGCTGGGCTTGTGCACTCTGGAATTTGGAAGGATGAGAGGATATCTTATTGAAACATATAAGATTGTTAAGGATTTGGACACGCTAGAGGCAGGAAACATGTTCCCGATGTTGGGGGAGTCCAGAACCAGGGGCCACAGTTTAAGAATAAGGGGTAAGCCATTTAGACGAGGAAACACTTTTTCTCACAGAGAGTTGTGAGTGTGGAATTCTCTGCATCAGAGGGCGGTGGAGGCCGGTTCACTGGATACTTTCAAGAGAGAGCTAGATAGGGCACTTAAAGGTAGCGGAGTCAGGGGATATGGGGAGAAGGCAGGAACGGGGTACTGATTGGGGATGATCAGCCATGATCACATTGAATGGCAGTGCTGGCTCGAAGGGCCGAATGGCAACACATGCACCTGTTGTTTATTGTCTATTGTCTACTCTGCCATTCAATCATGGCTGATCTATCTTTCCCTCTCAATCCCATTTTCCTGCCTTCTCCCCATAACCCCAGACACCCGTGCTAATCAAGAATCCATCAATCTCCATCTTAAAAATATCCATTGGTTTGGCCTCCACAGCCGTCTGTGGCAATGAATTCCACAGATTCGCCACCCTCCTCTGACTAAAGAAATTCCTCCTCATCTCCTTCCTAAAGGTACGTCCCTTTATTCTGATGCCCTGGCCTCTGGTCCCTGACTCTCCCACTAGTGGAAACATCCTCTCCACATCCACTCTACCCAGGCCAGTATTGTGGTTATTAATTTACTGTTTATTTTATATTATTTGTGTGTATTGCGTAAACAGCCATGTGATGCTACAGAAAGTAGGAAGTACGTTGTTCCTTTGTTGGTATAATTGGCAATTAAACACTCTTGACTTGAGTCTTGGCTCTTAAAGCATAAGCAGTTGTATTGAAGGACAAAGGGGGGGGGGGGGGGTGAAAAGTAAAGGCGGCTGGTTCTGAGGTTGAAGATTGCAACCTTCATGTGTTTCGACGAATGCAATCAAATAAGATCAAATAGAACAAGTTGTCCTACAACTTTAGGCTGTGCGTGCCATACGCAAGAAGAATAAGAAGTCCGCTTCTGTGGGAAGAGAAACAGAAAGAGCATAAAGTATTTTTTATTTCAGATTTCCAGCACTGCAGTTGATTTCATTTCCCACTGACGGATGGCAGGGAATAGTGGCCAGGTTATTCGAGTTACAATGGTGGGTAAGTTACTGAATCATACTGCAGGGAAACAGGCCCTTCAGCCCATCTCATTCATGCTCAAGATGCCCCTTCTCAGCTGGTCACATTGACCTGCGTTTGACCCCGATCTCTCTAAACCTTTCCTATCCATGCACCATAATTGACAATTAAGCTGGAAAGGGTGCAGAGGCAAATAAGATCATAAGGGGGACAGGCAAGGTAACTGTAGAGAGAATTTTATGAAAATCAAGAACCAGAGGACCTTGGTTCTTGTTTAAGGTGAGGAGGGAAATAGGAACCAGACAGGCCACTTTTTCACGCGGAAAGTGTGTATGGAACGAGCTGACGGAGGAAGTTGAGGAAGGTCCTATCATAATGTGTAAGAAATATATATGTTTCAGAAATATATTTATTTCTGAACGTCCAGGAGCGAAAAAAATTACAAAAAGTTGCGACCACTGCCCAGTCGATCACCGGCTTTGACCTCCCCACCGTCGAAGGGATCTATCGTAGTCGCTGCCTCCAAAAGGCAGCCAGAATCATCAAGGACACACACCATCCTGGCCACACACTCACCTCACCACTGCCATCAGGAAGAAGGTACAAGAGCCTGAAAACTGTAATGTCCAGGTTCAGGAACAGCTCCTTCCCCACAGCCATCAGGCTATTAAGCACAATGAATAAGTGATCTGCAAAAGACTACATTATTATTTGTTATTTGCACCATATTTGTTATTTATTGAACTTTTTCCTTTTTTCCCACCCGTTATATACAATGTTTACATATTCACATATTCTGTTGTGCTGCAGCAAGTAAGAATTTCATTGTCCCGTCCGGGACATATGACAATGAAACACCCTTGACTATCTATATTACTAAAAGTCTGATCTTGACCACTTCCTGTTGTTCTGTATATTGATTTTAGAAAAGACGCTGCCACTTCCGGCTGTGATTTTTGGCCATCTTACTCAGAGTCTCCCTCCGCTGCGCAGGACATGAGGATTTTTCCCATCGATGAAAAATAAAAGAGTTATTAGTGTTTAAAAATGTTGGGGTTCTCTCTCCTGAAGGCCACACCCCTTCCGGAGGGACTCTAAAACCCGGAAGTGTTGAGTGCCTCAGTCAGACTCTGCAAGATGGGGGAGCGAGAGTGTCACGTCTCTCAGTCTGAGCTGTGAATAACATTGAACACATGTCTACTAAACTGTGAGTGGTTTTACTGACCTGTCAGTGCTCTTAATGTGGTTTGAAAATATAGTTTGGAAATGCTAAAGCTGTGTTGCCTTCGGTTTGGAAGTGTGGGCATGGCTCAGTCTCTGAAAGATGGAGGAGGGCGAGGACAAGACTCGCTGTCTTTAGTGGCCTTGCACCCTGCTTGAAATGGTATGAAACTGCACTTGAAATTGGTGGCTATGCACCCTGCTTGAAGTGGTTTGAAACTGCATTTGAATTTGTTGGCCTTGCACCCTGCTTGAAGTGGCAGGAAACTGCACTTGAATTTGGCGGGCTTGCACCCTGCTTGAAATGGAATTTCAAGGAATAGTTGTGAGTCATTCATTCAGCTAAATTAAAACTGCAGAACTTAAATATTTGAGATGAAAATATTCACAGCCATTCAGTGTGACTCTGGTGCACAGTGGGAGCCAGTGATTTTTTTTTAAAGAAAAATATTATATATTAATTAATATCTTCTGTATAGAAAATTGGTGCAGGAGGAGGCCATTTGGCCCTTCGAGCCAGCACTCAAATGATGTTTGTTTCATCATTAGCAGGGGGATTCAATGGCAAGGCCGTTACTTGATGCTCATTGCATCTTGCCATTGAATGGCAGGTGGCAAATTGCCTTCTTTAACTACACCAGTCCATGTGGAACACAAATTATGCAGTTTGGTGCAACTAAGTGACTGGGCCTTTGACCTGACCGACTGGGTCCATACACATAGAATGTAGGACATAGGAAAGTACAGCACAGGAACAGGCCCTTCTGCCCACAATGTCTGTGCTGAACATGATGCCAAGATAAGCTGACCGCATCTACCTGCACATGACTGAAGGGCCTGTTTCCACGCTGCATAACTCGATGACTCTAATGGGCCTGTCCCAGTTAGACAGACGACTGCCGGTGACCGTCATAGTCGTAGCAGGTCGATGAAAAAACGGCGAATGCCCCCCCCCCCCCCCCCACGACAATGTCTGCGACAATGTCCACAACAACCTACCACCTAGTCGACGTCAAGCTACGGCATGCTACCGACAACCGGCGACCCATTAAGACGTCCGCCTACGACCATTCCTATGACAACCTACGTCCACCCGCGACAAGCTAAGACAATTCAGTCGCCAGTTGAAGTAGGTAGTGGAATTCGCTGAAGTCAGCACCGGCGACAACCTACGTCATCCAGGTGACAACCTGCGACAGGACCTACGTCAGGAGAAGTCAAGCTACACTCATTGGCATCAAACCAACTGTCCCCCAAAATGTTTTGAACATTTCAAAATCCAGCGGCGACCAGAGAAACGCTACGATACTTTGGGCAACTGAGGAGACGACTCAGGACCATACAGGCGACACCCTGGTGGCCATGTGACGACAGCCGAGTGGCCCGTAGTCGCCCAAAAAATTGCCACATCTCACTATTTCCAGCATATCAGTGTACATATTTAAAAGCCTCAAGCACCGCTATCGTATCTGCCTCCACCAACACCCCTGGCATGTTCCAGATGTAAACTACGTCAAATTCTACCCCTCTCACCTTAAAGCTCTCCCTCCTAGTCTTTCCACCCTGGGAATAAGATTCCGACTCTCTACCCAATGTCTCCCATAATGTTACATACTTCTATGGCATTTCCTCCCAACCTCAAGTGTTTTAGCTTTAGTATGTTTGTTTTAAAGATACAGTGTGGAAACAGGCCGTTTGGCCC
This sequence comes from Raja brachyura, assembly GCA_963514005.1. Next base: position 65,112 of record CAUPSL010001176.1, read on the forward strand.
ACCGAGTCTGCGCTGACCAACGATCACCAGTACACCAGTTCTATGTTATCCAAGTTTCGCATCCTACACGCTCGGGGAAATTTACAGAACCCAATTGACCTGCAAACCTGCATGTATTTGTAATGCGGTTTGAAACCGGAGGACTCGGAGAAAACCCACGCGGTCACAGAGAGAACGTACTGACACCGCCCGTGGTCAGGATCAAACCCAGGTCTGTGGCGCTGTGAAGCAGCAACTCTACCGCTGCACAATGTGACGCACCTGGGAAAATAATCCAAGTCTGGCCAATCTCTCTTTATAGGTAATGCCCTCTAATCCAGTCAGCATTCTGGTAAGTCTCATCTGCACCCTCTCCAAAGCCTCCAACTTCTTCCAGTGTCCAGAACTCCACACAATACTCCAAATGTGGCCAAACCAAAGTGTTACAAAGGTTTTAAGCGCTGATGGAGAGCAGATTTACCTAATTTGAGAATCATTCGTGAGCAAGCTTGCTTTTTAACATCAACCTAGTTTCAAATTTCATGTTTATTGAATCAACTGAAAGTGGGAACGGGAGATCGATGTCTTCTTTTTGGCAGTATAGAATTTATCTGTGTGGCGTTTGTCTGAGTCCAGGTGCCTGAGATGCTGCTGCAAGCAAGATTTGTCATTGTACCTGCACCTCACCATACTTGAGCACATCACAGCAAACTCGACTTGACTTGACAAGTATGTTGATATGCAAGATCTAGACACCACCAAGGTAACAATGATTTTTACCGCGATAACATTCAGCGTTCAAATGTGTTGATGATGTGCTCAGTAGTGGTTTTGCTCGTCTGATCTGAAGTTGTTTTCAACATGACAGCAATGATGAGTCTAGTCGTTTAAACATTATTAGGCTCATGTGGTTTTTTTTGATGAAATGCAGATTTTTATGATTGTTTGAAAAGCTTATTTCGACTCCAGACTTTACAGCCCTGTCACAGGCCCTTCGGCCCACCGAGTCCATGCTGACTAGTGATCGCCCCGTACACTAGCACTATCCGACACACTAGGGACAATTTACAATTTTACCGAAGCAAATTAACCTACAATCCCGTACTTCTTTGGAGGGTGGGAGGAAACCGGAGCACCCGGAGAAAATCCTCGCTTTTAATCCTGTCTTGTCTTTCTGCTGTGTGGTTGGCACGCAAAAACAAAGACATTTCACTGTACCTCGGTACACGTGACAATAACGTAAACTGAACTGAAAACCCGTGCGATCACGGGGGGACCGCACAAACTCCGCGCAGGATGGAACCCGGGTCCCTGGGCCTGTAAGGCAGCAACTCACCCGCAACGCCACTGTGCCACCCTATTCTTTGCTTTCCGGGAGCAATGCAACTGAAGAAGGGTCCCAACCTGAAACATCGCCTGTCCAATCCCTCCACAAGTAACTGCCTGACCTGCTGAGTTACTCCATCACTTTGTGCTTTGCTCAAGATTCCAGCATCTGCAGTTCCTTGTATCTCCAGCGGTGTCACTTGAGGTCCAATCAACTTGTAGTGTTTAATTGGTGCCCCTCCTTGTGGCCAAACAAAGTATAACGTATTTGTTTCAGAAGGAACTGCAGATGCTGGAAAATCGAAGGTAGACAAAAGTGCTGGAGAAACTCAGCGGGTGCAGCAGCATCTAAGGAACGAAGGAAATAGGCAACGTTTCGGGCCAAAACCCTTCTTCAGACTGGGCGGTATTAGTATAAAGTATTTGAACGTGCGGGTTACCAATAAACACGGAAAACACTTTAAACATTCCCCCTCCCTCCCCTTTTTCTTTTTCCTCTACCTACCAGAAGGAAATTACCTCACAAAGATTTACAAACCATATTAAACACAAGATGTAAATCTACAGAGGTTGTGGGTTGCAGTTAATCATTTAGTTATTTTAGTTAATTTAATTTAGTTTAGCATAGAGATACAGCACGGAAACAGGCCCTTCGGCCCGCGGAGTCTGCACAGACAAAGTCTTCCCTGCACATTAACAGGATCATACACACACCAAGGACAATCTTTTTACATTTACACCAATCCCCAATTAACCTCCAAGCCTGTACATCTGTGGAGTGTGGGAGGAAACCGAAGATCCTGGAGAAAACCCACGCAGGTCACGGGGAGAGCGTACGAACCCCGTACCCTTAGTTAGGATCGAACCCGGGCCTCCGGAGCAGTAAGGCAGGAGCTCCACCGCTGCGCCACCGTGCCGCCCAATAAGAAAGAAAATTGTACCAGACTCTGCAACATTTCACAGTACTCAGATGAAGGATGAGGTATCATTAGGTTTTCAATTACAGCTTGTTATAAAATTCAAACAGGAATTTTCATTGATCAGGATCAATGCTTCAGTTTCAGTTACTGGAACGTTAATTGCCTTTGATTGCCTTCCTGGAATCCAATAATGACTTCTTGTGGCACCTTGGTCGCTTGGGCAGGCTGTGGAGAAGGGCCTGTTTCCGTGCTGTGTGACTCTATGACTCTTCATTCCATTTTTTTTTTGTGCAGAAGGGAACGTGTTACCAATGACTGAAAACTGACGATTTAGGTCTCCAAAGGCATAAATCACAGAAGGTTAGCAGCCATGTCCAAATAGTTTTGGGACGGGACGGTGGCGCAGCGGTAGAGTTGCTGCCTTACCGTACCAGAACTGGGGTTCGATCCCGAATACGAGTGCTGTCTGGCTGCACGGAGTTTGTACGTTCTCCCCGTGACCGGCGTGGGTTTTCTCCGATATCTTCGGTTTCCTCCTAAACTCCAAAGACGTGCAGGTTTGTAGGTTTAAAAAATGTTCCTAGTGTAGGGTAGTGTTAATATGTGAGGATCGCTGGCTAGTGCGGACTCGGTGGGCCGAAGGGCCTGTTTCCCTGCTGTATCTCGAAAACTAAAGCCCAAAACACAGGGAAGAGATAGTGAAACAAAAGTGGGCAGAATTAGGAGTCGTATTTATTTAATGGATGGCGGCATTTGAAGGTCAATGTTACTAATCCACACCAGTGGCATGAAGACTTGCACATTGACTGTGTTTACAGGCAAGCTGCCCACAATTTTCCATCCATTAAAATTGAAATGAATGAGTGGAAAATCTTAACTAGCGTGTTGAGACTCTCCAATATATATGTCTGACCTTCAAACATCCCACTTAGCCCTGCAGGACCATTTCTTGACCTCCTAATGCGCTGTCCTTTTTATTTATCGCGTGCTTGTCTTTTAGATTAGGCTATTCTGACCACTGGACATTTTCCACCATGTATCACCCCCCCCCCCCATGTCCTAAGGGTATGTGGATTGGTAGATTGGTAGATTAACCATAGCATCAGAATAAAAGGACATACCTTTAGAAAGGAGATGAGGAGGAATTTCTTTATCCAGAGGATGGTGAATCTGTGGACTTCATTGCCACAGATGGCTGTGGAGGCCAAGTCAATGGATATTTTTATGGCGGAGATTGATAGATTCTTGATGAGTACGGGTGTCAGGGGTTATGGGGAGACGGCAGGAGAATGAGTTTAAGAGTGGTGAATCTGTGGAATTCTCTGCCACAGAAGGTAGTTGAGGCCAGTTCATTGGCTATATTTAAGAGGGAGTTAGATGTGGCTAAAGGGATCAGGGGGTATGGAGAGAAGGCAGGTACAGGATACCGAGTTGGATGATCAGCCATGACCATGTTGAATGGCAGTGGAGGCTCAAAGGGCCGAATGGCCTACTCCTGCACCTATTTTCTATGTTTCTATGAAAGATAGATCAGCCACGATTGAATAGCAGAGTAGACTTGATGGGCCGAATGGCCTAATTCTGCTCCAATAACTTATGAGCTTATGATGTGAATGAGAAAGATACTTGGGAAGATAAATGTTGACAACTAAATGCATTAACAACTAATGAATAAAAAGCAAGCTGATGCTAGGAAGCACTTTGTCACGTGAAAAACGATCGATGCCTGGAGCTATTTCCTGAGTTTACTATTAGAGGCAAAAAAAAAACCTTGAACTGTTCAAGGAACAGTTAAAGGACATGGTAGCACAAAAGGACACAGAGTGCTGGAGTAACTCAGTCAGCGGGTCAGGCAGCATTTCTGGAGAACACGGTGTTACAACTCCCGAATGCAGGTATTTCAGAGCCGCGTAACATAGTCAAAAACCAGGTTCAAGTTTAAGAAAATAGTCTTTAATTTTGTTAAGTGAAGACAAAAACCCGAACCTGATTTAAACAACAGTCAGGGAAAAGAATCGACTAATAAACAAATATAACAGTGCTCCAGCCAGCCTCGCAATGGACCGTCGAACCAGAGTCTCTAACCTGCCTAAATGGAGATAACCCTGAAACAAAATACACGAATACCCTCAGGTCAGCTCTTATCCGTCCCAATACAACATTAAATGACAAATATAGGTAACAATACACAACGTTCTATGCCATGTGGCCAGGCCTCCTGCAGCTCACACCAGCAGCCTGTTCGCTTAGTCAGCGTCGACGAAGAAGAGAGAGAATTCTGGGAACTCCTGGTATTTAAGCTTCCGATGAGTCACCGTCACCTGACGCAGCTTGGCCAATCGGGTACAGGAGCCCTTAACCCCTTGATTCCTGACTCCCAGCCATGGGGCCTGCACTCAGGAGAGAAACAGAAAAGGTAGGTACATAGCATTCACCGGGGGGGGGGGGGGGGGGAAGCGCCTAACACCCCCACCCAAAGATACTGAATAAGCTTCAGAAGAAACTATTCAGTACTAAAACTCTACTGGCACGACAAGGCGTCAGCCAAGATATTATCCTTGCCCCTGATGTGCCTGAACTCCAAGTTGTAATCTTGCAGCTGCCAACTCCAGCTCATTAACCACCGGTTATTATTCTTCATGTTATGCAAAAAAAACCAAAGGGTTATGATCCGTGAATACGATGACAGGGACATTCGAGGAGCCCACATAAACCTCGAAATGACTCAGAGACATTAACACAGCAAGGGTTTCTTTCTCAATGGTCGAGTACCACCTCTGATGGGGATTAAACTTCTTAGAGAAGTACGAAACTGGATGCCCCACCCCATCCTGTGAAGGTATGCTTCACAGAAGGACAAACCAGACAATACCTTGTTCACTAACCGTTGGAAGGTTGCCGGCGCATTGCGCATCCCAAATGCCATCACCGTGTACTGAAGAAAGTTATCAGGCGTAACGAATGCTGAGATCGCCCTCACCCGCCTAGTCAAAGGAACTTGTCAATACCCTTTTAGCAAGTCCAACTTAGGCACAAAAGATGCACTTCCCACATGATCCATGCAATCCCCCATCCGTGGAAGAGGATAGCAATCCGGCTTAGTTACAGCATTCACCTTCCGAAGGTTCGTGCAAAACCTGTCATCTCCATTAGCCTTCGTAGCCAGTAGACACGGAGAACTCCACGGACTACAACTAGGTTCAGCAATTGCATGCTGCAGCATATAGTCAACCTGACCTCTTAGGCGATGACGCTGTCAGGATTGACCCGATACGGATGCTGTTTAATTGGCGCTGCACCGGCCACGTCAATGTCATGCTGCAGCACAGACGTCTGAGAAGGCACATCTGAGAACAGTGACCCATTTGACCCCACCAAAGCAAGCAGATCATCCCGCTGAGTTCCAGACAAATGAGACAACCGCAAGGGAAGCGACTCCAAAGCTTCAGAGTTGCACAGCTTTCCCTGCGTCACTGCCACAGACAACCGTGCCTCACCCACATCACCACCCGTGTCAGGGGGCAGCACTTCTACAGCCAAAACTGGCTTAGACAAAACCGAAGGACACAGCTCCTCCCCATCAACCCGTACATGTTCCTGCTCATGGTACTGCTTCAGCATGTTGACATGACGGAGCTGAGTCTTACGCCTACGATCAGGGGTACCAATAACGTAATCCCTTGCACCAACCTTTTTAACCACCTGATAGGGACCACTATACCGAGCCTGCAGACTGGAACCAGGAATAGGCAACGGCACCAGGACCTTGTCACCTGGAGAAAAATCCCTACTTGAAGCCTTCCTGTCGACCCAGCCCTTCATCCTCGACTGAGCAGAAGCAAGATTACCCATTGCCAGTTTGCATGCCCTCCGCAGTCTAGACCTAAAAGTACAGACGTGGTCTAAAATACTACGTTTTGAATTCTCCTGCAACCATTTCTCCTTCAGGACCCTCAACGGACAAAGAACCGTATGCGCGAACACCAGGTCAGCAGGACTGAACCCTAAAGACTCCTGCACGACCTCACGCACCGCAAACATAACTAGATGAACCCCCTGAACCCAGTCTTTTTCAAACTCCAGGCAGCAAGTCCTCAACATAGATTTCAAAGTCTGGTGAAACCGCTCGAGAGCTCCCTGGCTCTCAGGATGAAACGCACTGGAGTGACAATGCTCAATATCCAACAACTTCATTACCTGACCAAAAACCTTTGACATGAAGTCGGAACCTTGGTCGCTCTGCACAACCTTGGGCAAACCGAACAACGAAAAAAACTTAGTGAGCGACTTCACAATGGCAGGGGCAGTAATGTTACGCAAAGGGACCACCTCCGGAAAGCGGGTAGACACACACATAATTGTCAATAAAAACTTGTTGCCCACCCTTGTCCGAGGTAGAGGACCCGCACATTCAACTAGAATCTATTCAAATGGCTCCCCGACCACAGGGATTGGATATAAAGGCGCAGGAACAATTGATTGGTTCGGCTTTCCTGCCACCTGGCAAATGTGACAACACCTGCAGTGCTGCTTCACGTCCTTTTTCAACTCTGGCCAAAAAAAATTCCGTAAGATACGGTCATACGTCTTATTGACCCCCAAATGTCCACCCAGAGGTCCATCATGAGCCAAACTGAGTATCTCGTCCCTATACCGACGAGGTATCACAATCTGATCAACCACGCTCCAATCATCATGCCCTGACATATCCAAGGGAGACCACTTTCGCATCAGTAAGCCATTCCTCAGGAAATACCGCTTTGCTGTGGAATCCATATCCCCCTCAGGCACCGCGCAGTCGAACAGATCCGATAAACCTGGATCACTCTTTTGCTCCTCAACCAGCCGGTCACGTGACAGTGACACCGGCACATTTTCAGACAAGACCCCATCTTGAGATGTAGAAACACCCTTCACAACACAGGATCCGTCATCCTGATCCCCAAAAATGCACTCACTCAGGTCCACCATATCTTCAAACTTTGCCTGGCTCTTAGCCATAGCCCTCGTGACAGCACAAGCTGTGAAGACCGTCGGATGCTGCACAGCCAATCTATCAGGACTCTGCACCACCGGAACAGCCGTCACCTCAGGGGTAATGAAAACTCTACCTCATTCCCCAAAATCACAGAAACTCCCGCAACGGGAAAACAGGGCTATAACCCAACAATTACCCGGCCTGAAACCAACTTGGACTCGAGATTCACGGTATGCAATGGCACTACCATGTCCTCCAACCCGAATCCTACCACAGGGACACTGGATCCAACCGATGACTCCCCAGAAAACGGCAGTACACTATCCAATATAAAGGACTGAGTAGCACCAGCATCACGCTAGATGGATACTGGAACTCTATGACCCCCATCCTCTAGAGAAACAAAACCTTTCGTGATGAACGCAGAATAATTACTACACTCATCAGACGCAGGCATCCCAGGAACCACAGCTGCTTTTTGTGTACCAACCAAAGCCACAGGCTTTGCATTTTTCTTTTGCAGGATGGGACACGACTTTAAGATGTGCCCGCTCCCTTTACAATAGTAGCACACAGGACCTTCCTTAGTCCTGAGATCTCTTGCTGACATTTGCAGGCACAGAAACAGCTTTGACACTGCCACCGGTGACACCACCACGATTAACCAAAACTATTGGACCGCCCAACAAACTCAGTTTTATGAGTCAATACATACTCATCTGCTAACACCGCGGCCTTAGACACCTCCGTCACCTTCTGCTCATTAAGGTAAGTAGCAACCCTTTCAGGGAGACAGTTCTTAAAGTCTTCCATAATCATCAAGGCCCGCAGCAGCTCAAAATCCTTCACTCCTTGAGAAGCGCACCACCTGTCAAAAAGCGCCTCCTTCTCCCAAGCAAACTCCACATAAGTCTGACTATCAAACTCCCTAAAGCGCCAGAACTTCTGCCGGTACGCCTCTGGAACTAATTCATAAGCCCTTAATACCGTAGACTTCACACACTCATAGTCCTGACTGCTGTCAACAGATAAAGACGAGTACACCTCCCATGCTTTACCCACAAGGACACAGTGCAATGGCAAGGACCACATGTCCCTAGGCCACTTCAAGGACGAAGCCACCCGTTCAAACACTGCAAAATACTTGTCCACGTCCTTCTCATTAAACGGGGGAACCAGGCGGATGTTCTTGCTCATATCAAACTCCCTTTCCCCAGAAGAAACTCGGGAGGCATTCAATTCCTTCTCCCGCAGCTCAAGGCGTTTCATTTCAAGCATGAGCTCTTTCTCTCTTAAGGCTAACTCCTTCAATCGAATGAGGTCCCCCATTTCCTGACCAGGCTGTGTAGAAGCTAGAGGACTGTCTGCCTCAGCAGGCAATACCTCACTCCTCTTCAACGCAGACCATAACACTGACTTTATAGCCTCTTTCTTCGAATGCTTATCAATAGACACCTTATAGCTCTCTGCTAGCACTAACAACTGCTCCTTCGTACATTTGTCGAACAACTCCCGACTAGGAGTCTCAGTAAAGTCCTCCATTTTAAACTCCATGTCAAATGTAGGACCAAACCAACAGCCAAACCCTGGGCACAAATGTTACCACAAACGGAAGAGAAAAAAAAAATCCCTCACAGCACAGGCTTCCCCAGTCACCAGAAAATCCCTTCACAACACAGTTCCCCAGTCTAGGGTCCTCAAAGCTTAGGACGAGCCACCATTTTGTTATGACTCCCGAATGCAGGTATTTCAGAGCTGCTTAACATAGTCAAAAACCAGGTTCAAGTTTAAGAAAATTGTCTTTAATTTTGTTAAGAGAAGACAAAAACCAAAACCTGATTTAAACAACACAGTCAGGGACAAGAATCGACCAATAAACAAATATAACAGTGCTCCAGCCAGCCTCACAATGGACCGTCAAACCAGAGTTTCTAACCTGCCTAAATGGGGATAACCCTGAAACAAAATACACAAAAACCCTCAGGTCAGCCCTTATCCGTCCCAATACAACATTAAATGACAAATATAGGTAACAATACACAAAGTTCTATGCCATGTGGCCAGGCTTCCTGCAGCTCACAACAGCAGCCTGTTCGCTTAGTCAGGGTCGATGAAGAAGAGAGAGAATACTGGGAACTCCTGGTATTTAAGCTTCCGATGAGTCACCCGTCACCTGACGCAGCTTGGCCAATCGGCTACAGGAGCCCTTAATCCCTTGATTCCTGACTCCCAGCCATGGGGCCTGCACTCAGGAGGGAAACAGAAAAGAAGTACATAGCATTCACCGGGGCGGGGGGGAAAGCGCCTAACACACGGATAGGTGACATTTTGTGTTGGGACCCTTCTTCAGGCTGCAGTGATTAGAAAATATCGCAGAAATATGTGCAGAAAATGGTCTTGTGAAATATTTATTCTTCAGTCAAGTCAAGAGTCAAGAGAGTTTATTGTCATGTGTCCCTGACAGGACAATGAAATTCTTGCTTTGCTTCAGCACAACAGAACATAGTAGGCATTGACGACAAAACAGATCAGTGTGTCCATATACCATTGTATACGTAATTACACACATGAATAAATAAACTGATAAAGTGCAAATAACAGATAATGGACTATTAATGTTCAGAGTTCAACACATCTTCACAGATTATCTGGTTATTTTCACATATATTGAGTATTGGCTGTTATGTTTTCAACTTTGCAACAGTGGCTCGGAGCAATATTTATTTGACTGTAAAGCGGGTAATGTTCTACTCTTTCATTGATAGGAGGAGTATTATTATTATCAATCAATCAAGTTTTATTCGTCACTTACACATAAGTGCAAGTGAAATGAATTTGCCAGCAGTGGTACAATAAAAAAAAGAACACACAATACAATAAACATTTACACAAACTAGCAGTGCAGAAACAAGGAACTGCAGATGCTGGTTTACAGAAAAAGGTCACAAAATGCTGGAGTAACTCAGCGGGCCAAGCAGCATCTCTGGAGAACGTTTCAGGTAGGTGACATTTCAGGTTGGAACCTTTCTTCACAGCAAGTGTAGTCACCACATTGCACAGAAATACCAAGAAACAGTGATAATAGCAACATTATCCATTGTTGAGTCTTCATCACTGGTAGGATGGTTGACAAAAACTAAACACAAAGTGCTGATCGGTACTTATAGCCGACTACCGCGGCCAACTTCTGCAGCCGGTTTCTCGGCCCACCAAGGCCGTGACCTCTGTTGGTCCGGCAAAATTGATAATCCAGAAAGGCTCTGGAACCAAGGGTGCCTGAAAATCAGTGGTGGCCCTGCACCTGTGTAGGAAAGAACTGCAGATGCTGAATTAATTCAAAAGTAGACACAAAATGCTGGAGTAACTCAGCGGGACAGGCAGCATCTCTGGGAAGAAGGAATGGGTGAAGTTTCGGGTCGAGACCTTTTTTCAGGCCAACTGTGGGGGGGGGGGGCTGGAGCTGGGGAGAGGTAAGTAAGCATTGAGGTATTGGTGAGAGGGGGCAGTGGGGTGGGACGGGGGAGGGGGGGTGGTGGTGGTGGGACGGGGTGTGTGGGGGGGTGTCGACGGGTGATGGGATGGGGGGGTGTACAGGGAGTGAAGTTCAAGGTGAAGTCTGGGGGCAGTGATCAGGTAAGTGGCTGGGAGTGGAACGGATCAGGTCAGGGCAGCCATTGAGATCGGGGTCTTGGCATGGGAGAGATGATCAGGTGTGGGGCGGATTGAAGAGCATGGCTTTTATTGTAGCCTATTGTTGGCAGGGATAGTCTGTGTCATGACTGGGGTGAAGCAAAGGGGAGAAAAGTGAGGAATTGCTGATAATGGGGTCCCAGCACAAGATCTCCCATCTACCTCATTGGATTCTTTTGAAATATCTTCTAGTTTGGCTTAGTTTAGAGAGACAGCATGGTAACCGACCCTTCGGCCCATCGATCCCGTGCCAACCAGCAATTTCTGTACACTAGCACTGTCCTACACGCTAGGGACAAGTGACAATTTTTACCAAAGCCAATTAACCTTCCAACATGTCCATCTTTGGCGAGTGGGTAGAAACTGGCGCACCCGGGGAAAACCCACACCATCTTGGGGAGAGCGTACAAACTCCGCACAGGCAGCACCTGCAGTCAGGATCGTACCTGGGTCTCTGGTGCGTTAAGGCAGCAACTCTACTGCTGCACCACTGTGCCTCCCCCCCTTTAATTTAACCTTTAATTGGACTTTATTAGACCTCAATGTTAAATCTGTGCACTGAATGTTGTACCCACCCTTTATTTTTTATCTGTGCTCTGTGTGCAGGCCTGATTGTACTCGTGTCTTTGAATGGATAGCACACAGACAAACGTTTTTCCCTGTGCCTCGGTACACATAGAAACATAGAAACATAGAAATTAGGTGCAGGAGTAGGCCATTCGGCCCTTCGAGCCTGCACCGCCATTCAATATGATCATGGCTGATCATCCAACTCAGTATCCCGTACCTGCCTTCTCTCCATACCCCCTGATCCCCTTAGCCACAAGGGCCACATCTAACTCCCTCTTAAATATAGCCAATGAACTGGCCTCAACTACCCTCTGTGGCAGAGAGTTCCAGAGACCCACCACTCTGTGTGAAAAAATTCCTTCTCATCTCGGTCCTAAAGGATTTCCCCCTTATCCTTAAGCTGTGACCCCTTGTCCTGGACCTCCCCAACATTGGGAACAATCTTCCTGCATCTAGCCTGTCCAACCCCTTAAGAATCTTGTAAATTTCTATAAGATCCCCTCTCAATCTCCTAAATTCTAGAGAGTATAAACCGAGTCTATGCAGTCTTTGTTCATAAGACAGTCCTGACATCCCAGGAATCAGTCTGGTGAACCTTCGCTGCACTCCCTCTATGGCAATAATGTCCTTCCTCAGATTTGGAGACCAGAACTGTACGCAATACTCCAGGTGTGGCCTCACCAAGACCCTATACAACTGAAGTAGAACCTCCCTGCTCCTATACTCAAATCCTTTTGCTATGAAAGCTAACATACCATTCGCTTTCTTCACTGCCTGCTGTACCTGCATGCCTACTTTCAATGACTGGTGTACCATGACACCCAGGTCGCGCTGCATCTCCCCTTTTCCTAATCGGCCACCATTTAGATAGTAGTCGGTTTTCCTATTTTTGCCACCAAAGTGGATAACCTCACATTTATCCACATTACGTGACAGTACACGTGACATGTCACATGACATACACGTGACAGTAACAAACTAAATAACAATGTGGTTGCTTGCAGGATGTGTGGGTTTGTTTCAGTCTCTGTGACCCAGCGGAAGAGCAGCGGGGAGCAGGGAGGGAGAATGAAGGAGGAAACAAATGGAACTCCCGCTGGGATGTGCTCAGCTGCATCTTGAGAGAGATGCCGGAGCGATCAATATCAAGTCTCGCTCTGTGGGAAGTACACGCTCAATTGCTTAAAGCTGAAATCAAGAGGACTGCACAGTTTAATATCTACACTGTGGGTCACGTGGCCTTCAGTCAGCGGCAGCCTGCTTTTCCTGCACCACTTGATCGCTGGTAGTCAACCCAAGGATGGCCACTGGGCGAGATGGACTATCGCTGAAGCCATGAAGTCAGTGATAACTGCACCATGCACCCGCGCACGCATACACGCGCACGCATGCAGCATGCACATGTCCAACACCAAAGGACATGCGATAACTCATCACCATCATAGAACATAGAGCAGTACAGCACAAGAACAGGCCATTCAGCCCACAATGTCTTGATGCCAAGATGATGCCAAGACCCTCTCGCATCTACCTGCACATAATCCATACACCCGGTTTGAAGAAGGGTTCCAACCCAAATCGTCACCTATTCCTTTTCTGCAAAGATGCCGCCTGACCCGCTGAGTTATTCCCGAATTTGTGTCTACCTTCAGTTCCATCCTATACACTCCCTGTATATTCATGTGTCCAACCAGAAGTTTCTTAAATGCCTCCTTCAGGGAGAAACCTTTAACCTCATCTCTGTCTTATTTTCCACCGTGTCTTTGATTGTCTTCAAAGGGAAACATCCTCTTCACTTACATCCCATTAACCCCCCCACCCCCCACCCACCGAGTAGAAACAAGGAACTGCAGATGCTGGTTTACACAGAAGGACACAAAGAGCTGGAGTAATTCAGCATCGACATAGAGGGGGCTTTTGATAGGTAGATGGTTAGAACAAAGGGCAGAAGGTGTGAGACGGGCAGATTGAAGAGTGGAAAATTGTGAAGCCAGAGGAAGGAATGTAGGTGGAGGGAGGGAGGGGAAATTGGTTCAAAACATGGAATTCTCCTATTTAAGGTACCCTGAGCATTTTATGTTTCAGTCAAGCCTTCTCTCAGTTTTCCACTCCAGTGGATTGAATGACAGATTGGCCAACCTTTCCTTATAAGACCACCCCCCATCAATGGCCTCGCAAAAGTTCTCTGAACTGTTTCCGTACATCTTTCCTTAAATAATTCTCCTTGCCATTCTTAAATCGAATGATTTAATAGGAATCTGAGGGGTAATATTTTTTACACAATGTTTGGTGGGTGTGTGGAACGAGCTGCCAGAAGAGGTAGTTGAGGCTGGGACTATCGCAACGTTTAAGAAACATTTCGACAGGTACATGATAGAATAGGTTTGGAGGGAAATGGGCCAATTGCAGGTAGGTGGGACTAGTGTGGATGGGACAGGCACGTGCGGTGAGTAATTACTCAGGGTAGGCACTCAGTCCGCTTTAAAAAAAATGTAAACCGCGCATGCGCAGATTGTTCTCCCCGTTAAATAAATAAATAAATAAAAACAGAGACATTTCAATTTGCCCAAGGCTTCCCAGTCCTATTGTGGGGTTAGTTCCTTTCACAGCGTGTGGAGAGTCTGTGACAGGGGTAAAGTTGTGGGGAGGGCACGGTCGTTGAGAAGGAGGGTGTCGGGGATACTGCCAGCGCTGGAAAGGACACAGAGAACATTTACGAGGAAGGTGCCAGGACTAGAGGTTCTGAGCGATATATAGAGGTTGTAGGCTGGACATGTGAGGAACAATGGTGAAAATCGCAAGAAAGTACTTATCACAAAGTGCTGGAATCTTCACTCCCTCACCGCTGCCGCAGCTCTCCGGGTGCGAAGCCACGGACTGTAGCTGGAGATAGAAGCAGCTCGGGGAGCGGCCACTGGGACCGAACAGCTGAACTGGCCACAACTTCAGCGCCTTCTGCCGGCCCGCTCACCTTTGGCTGTGCTCTCCGTCTGAACACCTGTCACCTGCCATTCGCCGACTTCGCTCATGTCAGCGACTTCCTGCAAATCCTTAAATTCCCACAGCCGAGTAACCTCAATCGCGCTGTCGGAATTTAAGGACATGAGTGAGGCCAGCGAGCGGCAGGAGAAAGGTTTTTAGATGGAGAGCTGCCAGAGGTGGGCGGGTGGTTCTGGAGCTAAGGTGGCGGCTGGTTCCGCTGTCCGGCCCGGCGGCCGCTCGAGCTACTTCTCTCTCTCTCCCCCCCCCCCCCCCCCCGGCCTCAGAGCAGTGTCATTTCATGCCCCCTTGCAAGGAATGTCGCAAGTGGATGCCCCCGACCCCTCATTCATAACATTTGTGCCCACCCCGCAACGTTACCCCGGGCCAGACTCCCCAAACGCTGTGAAAGGAGCTCTCTCCCCACTCCGACTCCCATACCCCCCCCCCCCCCCCCCCCCACACCCCGGCAAATACGGTATTAAAAAAAATAAATCACAAAATGTACTTACCATATCATTGGGACACGACAAACCATGGTTGAAAACCCCGCCAATAAATTTGCGCTGCGCATGCGCGGTAGACTGATGCGCATGCGCAGTGCTACAAAGGCAGGATTTCTGCTGCCTTCAGCCCCGATTAAAATTGACGGCTTCAGGCAGCGCTGACGGCACGGGGGCTGCACAGAGCTTCCCGTGTCACAAGCGCTGCGGGTGAAAGGCACAGGGAATTATGCCTACCTAAGAGATCAGTCTCTTACATAGGCATAATTCTCCCATGCCTTAAATATACTATTTATATTTAATAATTCCCATTTCATAATTCTAGTCAGGGTAGGCAGTGCCTACCTTGCCTACCCTGACGGCACGTGCCTGGGATGGGATATGTTGGCCGGCGTGGGCAAGTTGGGCCGAAGGGCCTGATTTCATACTATAAAACCATGACTATTCCTTGCCACTGTGGGCAGATAGTTACATTTAGTTACTGTAGCAAGACTTTGGACAATTTTTCTGTTTCTTTGTTAAAGTCACTGACTACACCAGACAGTAACAGATAACGTTTTGTTACTATTAATGGGGGTAACATGCTTGATCTATGTTACAATTTGGGCGCAACCTTGCTTGGTGGCGCTTCAATATTGCTTTATGCAATGGCTACTGTTCTCGTGACAGTTAAATAAACACACAGAACTTTTGTGGGGCGATATTTTGGCAAGAGTTGCAAGGGTGATAAACAGAATAACATTTAACTAGTCACTGAGTCTCTGAGGAGTTTCATTCATGGATTGATTTACACCTGCGAAGGCCAAAAATGTTTCGTAAATGCTTCCAAAAACAAAAGTTAAATCTCAAGGTTGGAGATGAGAGGCAGCTTTGCTCATACACTTCACTCTTGTCCTCATGAAGATAATGTTAGTGGCGGAACGGTGAAACTATTGTGCGTACAACAGTACTTTCTCAAGTACACAAGCTGTTCTTGCCTGTCCCGACTCTTTCAATGTGCCACTGCCACTAATTGTGGCTGAACAGAAATGGCTCAATTGTGTGCCTATTCCCCAGGGATACAGGCAAAGAGACTGGTCATTCATTGTGGGCAAGAAGTCACCATCCCCTCCCCATTTCTCGTCCCCTCCCAGTTTGTGAAAACCATGTCTTATAACCCTTGCCAGTAAATTTTCCATGACCAAGCTCGACGTGAAATAGACGGTGGACTTCAGAGATACAGCGTGGAAACAGAGCCCTTGGCCCACTGAGTCCGCGCCGACCAACTAACTGTCACACTAACCCCACACACACACACACACACACACACTAGGGATAATTTTACAACAGGTTACCAAAGCCAATTAACTGTCACTGTATGTCATGTTGTTACTGGTGGGCGGAGCACCAAGGCAAATTCCTTGTATGTGAATACTTGGCCAATAAACTGACTTACTTACTTAACCCACAAACCTATACATCTTTGGAGTGTCGGGTGAAACCGGAGCACGCGAGAAAAATCCCATGCGGTCACGGGGAGAACGTACAAACTCCATACAGACAGTGCCCGTAGTCAGGATCGAACCTGGATCTCTGGCGCTGTGAGGCAGCAACTCTACCACTGCACACTGTCCCTCTGTGAAGATAACACAATGGAGGAAAAGCATCAGCATGTTATAACGGCATAAGTCTGCTTTCAAAAAAAATTAAACTCCGATTTTCATTCAATCTGATATTCAGTGAGGCAGAGGTTCACCTGCACCTCCTCCAACCTCATCTATTGCATCTGCTGTCGTAGGTGACACTTTATATCGGCGAGGCCTAGCGTAGGTTCGGCGATTGCTTCCCCCAACACCTCCGCTCAGTCCGCACTAACCAACCTGATCTCCCGGTTGCTCAGCACTTCATCTCCCCATCCCATTCTGAATCTGACCTCTCTGTCCTGGGCCTCCTCCATTGCCAGAGTGAGGCCCAGCGCAAATTGGAGGAGCCGCACCTCATATTTCGCTTGGGTAGTTTACACCCCTGCGGTACGAACATTGACTTCTCTCATTTCAGATTGTCCTTTCTTTCTCCCTCCTTCTCTTCCCAGCTCTCCCACAAGCCCACTGTCTCCGCCTCTTCCTTTCTTTCCCCCCCTCCCGACATCAGTCTGCAGAAGGGTCTCGACCCGAAACGTCACCTATTCTCCATAGATGCTGCCTCACCCGCTGAGTTCCTCCAGCATTTTTTGTCTACTTCTAATATCCATTCCCTTTGCCTCTTCCATTACTGGCCTTTCTTTCTGATCCTTAAATGATTCCATAAAACCTAGGAATCTCACCATGGAATAATCCCACTCTGTTAAAGATTCATTTTTTAACTTAAGGCGACATGTGGAACTGCAGATGCTGGTTTACCAAAAAAAATGGCTTCAAGTAAGTCAGTGGGTCAGGCAGCATCCCTGGAGAACCTGGATAGGTGACGTTTCGGTAAAGGCTATAGGTTTAATCTTCCTTTTAATTTAATTGGCATTTT
The DNA here is from genome assembly GCA_963514005.1 of Raja brachyura. The sequence continues at coordinate 82,553 of CAUPSL010001176.1, forward strand.
CTAATCTAATGTCCATGACAGGAACGTTAGATTGGCTGAAACACCCAATAAGTCAAAGTGCTTTTGACTCTTCCCTTTAATTCATTGCATGAATGCATGTGAGATACATTTTTTAGAGATGTGAATGCTATATAATTGTATATTCCTCTACCTATGCAATCTCTAAACCCTTCCTGATCACATACCTGATGAAACATCTATTATTGTTGCCATTGTACCCACGTCGAAATGGTGGCCGATTAGGAAAAGGGGAGATGCAGCGCGACCTGGGTGTCATGGTACACCAGTCATTGAAAGCAGGCATGCAGGTGCAGCAGGAAGTGAAGAAAGCAAATGGTATGTTAGCTTTCATAGCAAAAGGATTTGAGTATAGGAGCAGGGAGGTTCTACTTCAGTTGTATCGGGTCTTGGTGAGACCACACCTGGAGTATTGCGTACAGTTCTGGTCTCCAAATCTGAGGAAGGACATTATTGCCATAGAGGGAGTGCAGAGAAGGTTCACCAGACTGATTCCTGGGATGTCAGGACTGTCTTATGAACAAAGACTGCATAGACTCGGTTTATACTCTCTAGAATTTAGGAGATTGAGAGGGGATCTTAAAGAAACGTACAAAATTCTTAAGGGGTTGGACAGGCTAGATGCAGGAAGATTGTTCCCAATGTTGGGGAGGTCCAGGACAAGGGGTCACAGCTTAAGGATAAGGGGGAAATCCTTTAGGACCGAGATGAGAAGGACCTTTTTCACACAGAGAGTGGTGGGTCTCTGGAACTCTCTGCCACAGAGGGTAGTTGAGGCCAGTTCATTGGCTATATTTAAGAGGGAGTTAGATGTGGCCCTTGTGGCTAAGGGGATCATAGGGTATGTTGAGAAGGCAGGTACGGGATACTGAGTTGGATGTTCAGCCATGATCATATTGAATGGCGGTGCAGGCTCGAAGGGCCGAATGGCCTACTCCTGCACCTAATTTCTATGTTTCTATGTTTCCTGTTATATTTACACGCCACCATCTAGGTGAATAAAATGCTCCTCACATCTCATCTAAATGTTTCCTCTCTCACTCAAAACCACGATGAATTAACCATTGTCTTTCATTGCATTCCCTTATCGGTTCCCACTTTATTCTGAGGGAATATCTTCTTTTTCTATGACATTTGTTGGATTTTGGACACCCAGTGGCTTCACCTATCGAGAACAACATGAAGCCCCTCGACAAAACAAGTGTGATAAGTCGCAACTGATGCTCATTGAGGTGAAGTTCAGGATGGCCAGTAACTGTGTGGAATTTGCATGTTCTCCCTGTAACCGTTTATTTTTACCCTCAGCGCTTCAGTTCCTCTCATGTTTAGTTTAAGATTGTCACGTGTACCGTTTGTGTTGTGTGCTATCTAGTCAGCAGAAAGACTTTATCAGGGGTCGTGGGGAGAATGGGGTTGAGGGGGAAAGATAGCTCAGCCATGATGGAATGGTGGAGTCGACTAAAAGGGCCAAATGGCCTAATTCAGCTCCTCTAACTTTTAATTTATGAACATACATGATTACAATCAAGCCGCCTGGTGTGCAGATACAGGATAACCCATCAATCTACAGGTTTGTGGGTTAAATGGCTGCTGTACTTTATTTACTGCGCGTTTACTTATTTCTAATCAAGCCTCCAAATCTTGGCCGATGATTCACTAAAAGTTGGAACAAAACCATATCTTGGAATATAAATTAGGCTGAGGTCATGTATCACTGATCAGATTTTCTGGTGCAGAATGGACTTAAAGAATTTGCCCCCCCCCCCCCCCCCGGGCTCTTGTCATCACATTTCTGAGTTCATAGCTTTTGTGAAAATAAAAATCTCTTCCAATTTGAAGTCTTGCCTGTTTTTTTATTTACTTTACTTTGCATAGTGTCCATTAGTATTCACAGTGTCAAGTCAATACCATTCTTACATCCACATAATGTGTCCTCAAAACATTTCAGAGATCAGAGTCACTAACTCTTCGTTTATCTGACGGGATTTTCTTGTTGTTAATCCTCTTTGCCCTTCCTCACTGAATGTTTGCCAATACTTTTTGCTTCTTTCTGGCGAGAATCGCAGGCTTGATAACGTCGCCCGCAGCAAACATGAAACTTGCCCAAAAAGAAGGGCGATTGAGCAAGAGAGAAGAGCAGGAGCCGAGTGGCATTCATATCGTTGTTTGATGATGTAATAAATGATATGGCAGCTTCTCGTGTGCCAGGGCAAGGACACTGGTTGTACACTGTGACCCAACATAAATGTCAACCACTTTCAAGCCAGGTACAGCATGCGGTCGATGTGAGTTGAAGTTTTGTTTCATCAATCTTCGCAGTGAAAACAGTCTCAATGTATATGGTGATCTTAAGGGAGCTAAATAAGCCCAAGAAGCCAAAAATATTGAACCAAAATCGAGCCAGAAATTTAGATATTAATGCAGATGATCCTCGACACCATAGAAATGTGGAAACAAAGAACTGCCCAAGGTATTTAGTTTGTTTTTAGTTTTAGCTTGGAGATACAGCGTGGAAACAGGCCCTTCAGCCGACCGAGTCCGTACCAACCAATGATCACCGTACACTAGTCCTTGCCTACACACTGTGGACCCGGAGAAAACCTACGCGGTTATAGGGAGAACGAAATGTACAAACTCCATGCAGACAGCACGCGTAGTCAGGATCGAACCCGGGTCTCTGACACTGTAAGGAGGCAACTTTACCGCTGCGACACCGTGCCGCCCAAGTAGAGAAACAGCTTGGAAAACGGAACCTTTGGCTGATTGAGTCCGCGCCGACCAGTTATCCCTGCACACTAACACTATGCTACACACATTTGGAAGAATTTACAGAAGCCAATTAACCTATAAACCTGCATGTCTTTGCAGTGTGGGAGGAAAGCAGAGCACCCTGAGAAAACCCACGCAGGTCACGAGGAGAATGCACAAAATCCATACAGACAGCATGCGTAGTCAGGATCGAACCCGGGTCTCTGGCGCTGTATGGCAGCAACTCGACCGCTGCGCCACTGTGCTGCCCAATGCATGTGAAAGCTTCACGGTTAAGTGAAAGTGAAGAGATGTTTTAGTAGACACAAGGATCTGCAGATACTAGTGTAAAACACACACCACGCACACACATGCACTCGCACACACATAACACACACACACACAAAGTGCTAGAGTAACGTAGCAGGTCAGGCAGCATCTCTGGAGAACATGGATAGGTGATGTTTTGGTCACCTCACCTATGCATGTTCTCCAGGGATGCTGCCTGATCCACTGAGTTACTCCAGCACTTTGTGTCCTTTCAAGTTGAATTGTAAATGGACATTCAAAAAGAGTTTGATGGAAGGTCATAAATTGTTGGCAAAATGTAAGGCTTGGTGTAAAGAGCCAGGAGTAACATGAATACATTTGTTAAGAGGGATAAAATGGTGGCAATAACTTTTTTTAGACTGGATGGAGATGTACATTGGAGTTTTCCCTTGGATGCAGTGTTTGGACCACTGCTTTTTCAGATTCACTTGAAGTAGACTTGATTGCGATGGGAACAGGGAGTAATTTTGAAATATACAGTTGTCACAAACCTGGATAGATGTAAACAATGAGGAAAATTGTAGGCTTCTTGAAAAAGATGTCAAAATATGATGAGAATTAGAAGGCAGATGGAAGATAAAATTCAATGCAATAAAATGTTAGAAGATACGTTTTGAAAGAGGAAGGCGATTGATAAATGCTACAGTTTTAAAGAGGGTGCATACTTTGGATAGCTTGAAATAAAATTTTAAAAGTGGAAAAATTCCACTATAATTTTTCCACTTTTAAAATTTTGAACCTCAGATAGACACAATATCCTGGAGTGACTCAGCGGGTCAGGTGGCATCTCTGGTGAAAAAGAAAAGGTGACACTTGGGTCGAGATCTTTCATCAGACTGAGAGTCAGGGAGTGGGATTCTGGTCATGTGACCCTGGACTTCCTAAATGGAACAAAATCTTAGGAGGTTATGTCAAAACCCTTACAAAATTCTTAACGGGTTGGACGGGCTAGATGCAGGAAGATTGTTCCCGATGTTGGGGAGGTCCAGGACAAGGGGTCACAGCTTAAGGATAAGGGGGAAATCCTTTAGGACCGAGATGAGAAGGACTTTTTTCACACAGAGAGTGGTGAGTCTCTGTAACTCTCTGCCACAGAGGGTAGTTGAGGCCAGTTCATTGGCTATATTTAAGAGGGAGTTAGACGTGGCCCTTGTGGCTAAGGGGATCAGAGGGTATGGAGAGAAGGCAGGTACGGGATACTGAGTTGGATGATCAGCCATGATCCTATTGAATGGCAGTGCGGGCTACTCCTGCACCTAATTTCTATGTTTCTATGTAACCCAAGGAAACAATAGTTTGGTTTCTTCTGAGGTTTTGTTTCCACTTCAAGAAAGGACATGAAGTTTTGGGTGGCCTACAGAAGCGATTTACTCAGGGAAATTGGGCAATGGGATTGAGTCAAAGAGGAGATTTGGTTGAGGCATTTAAAATCACAAAGTGTATTAAAGGAGGAAAATGCTTACGGTGGCGGGAGGGTCAATAACGAAAGGTCACATATTTATGGTGCTTGGCAAAGGACCATGGCAGGAGGGTCATTCTTTTCACCCCCTTCTCCAGGAGGTTGTCGCGATCTCAAATGGACTCCATGATCGCCTGGTTGACGCATGTTCAGAAGCAATCAACAAAAGATATTTGGATAAATATTTGAACACATGATAATCTGCAGAATGTGGGGGAAAGAGCAGGGAGTGAAACTAACTGTTCTGGACTTTGAAATATTTGAGTACGATCCAATGGGCTGAGTGAACTCCTTTTGCTCTGCACCATTTCATATGCCTGCAATAAGATATTCGGAGACCTCTTTTTATCCGTTCGTTGTGATCTCAAATTTAATCTCCCTACTGAGTCTACGTTTATTTTATCAGTAACACAAACTAGATTTGTAATACAAAAATAATGTTTTGTTGATGAAGTATTTTTCTTGAGGCAACTTCCTTTTTTTGTGATATCATGTTCACTACACAAATATTCCCTGATCTGCAAATGGATATTTACACTGGGTCTCCACAGTTCTGCTCTGGTCTACAGCTGTGAGCGGACAATAATTCTTTACTCAACTTTATCAACCTGAAGTATATGATCTCTTCAGCCAGTACGGATCAGTACATTTTCTGCCAAATATCTACTTAGTTCTCACTCCCATGGAATTAACTGCGGTCGAACTACCTGCACTTACAGGGAATCAAGAGTCAAGATGCTGGAGTAATTCAACGGGACAGGCAGCATCTCCTGAGAGAAGGAACGGGTGACGTTTTGGGTCGAGATCCTTCTTCAGATTCATATTCAGTCTGAAGAAGAGGCCTAATCCAAAACGTCAACTATTCACGTTCACCAGAGATGCTGCCTGACCCACTGAATTACTCCAGCACTTTGTGTCCTTTAGTCACTTGTCTTTTTAATATTCAAAAGCTAATGATCTGAGCTGGTGAATTTTTTTAAAATTTTCACTTGCCGTTCACACCTGTGAGGTTCATCTTTTCTTCGTTTTAAGTGATGAAATCCAAATTCATAGTTACCTCACACAAACTTTGTGATGCTGTGTAAGTTTCCTTTCATTCTGCTGTTGAATATTACTGAAAAAGGGCCCCAGCCCAAAATATCACCTATCCATGTTCTCCAGGGATGCTACCTGGCCCGCTGAGTTATTCCAGCGTTTTGTGTCTTTTCTTGGTAAAACACCAGCTGCAGTACCTTCCTTGCTTCCACAATATATTACTCATTCATTTAATGGAATAATCCATGTGGTACAATGTGGTATGGTGTACAATTTTGGTCGCCCAATTATAGGAAGGAATCCATGTGGTACATGTGGTATGGTGTACAATTTTGGTCGCCCAATTATAGGAAGGATGTCAACAAAATAGAGAGGGTACAGAGGAGATTTACTAGAATGTTGCCTGGGTTTCAACAGCTAAGTTACAGAGATAGGTTAAATAAGTTAGGTCTTTATTCTCTGGAGCGCAGAAGGTTAAGGGGGGACTTGATAGAGGTCTTTAAAATGATGAGAGGGATAGACAGAGTTGATGTGGACAAGCTTTTCCCTTTGAGAATAGGGAGGATTCAAACACGAGGACATGACTTTAGAATTAAGGGACAGAGGTTTAGAGGTAACATGAGGGGGAACTTCTTTACTCAGAGAGTGGTAGCGGTGTGGAATGAGCTTCCAGTGGAAGTGGTGGCGGCAGGTTCGTTGGTATCATTTAAAAATAAATTGGATAGGCATATGGATGAGAAGGGTATGGAGGATTATGGTATGAGTGCAGGCAGGTGGGACTAAGGGAAAAAAGTTGTTCGGCACGGACTTGAAGGGCCGAGATGGCCTGTTTCCGTGCTGTAATTGTTATATGGTTATATGGTTATATGGTATGGATGTTCATAGTTCTTTCCATTTAACTGGTCTCATTAAAGTACAATTCAAATGCCTGTTTTGGGGATCACTGATGAGATTGTATTTTGGTGTATTTTCTTAAAACATTATTATTTTCTGCTTTCATTTTATAAATCTCATTAGAGCTTTTTATCATGAGAGGAATAGACACACAGTCTCTTGCCCAGAGCAGGGAATCGAGAACCAAAGGGCATTGATTTAAGGTGAGGGAGGAAAGGTATAATGGGAATCTCAGGGTAACTTTTTCTCATAAAGGATGGCGGGATTAAGGGATAGGCTGTTTAGAACAGAGATGAGGAAAACCATTTTCACCCAGAGAGTTGTGAATCTGTGGAATTCTCTGCCTCAGAAGGCAGGAGAGGCAGAGAATCTTAAGATAGAGCTCTTAAAGATAGCGGAGTCAAGGGATATGGGGAGAAGGCAGGAATGAGGTACTGATTGGGGATGATCAGCCATGATCACAGTGAATGGCGGTGCTGGCTCAAAGGGCCTGATGGCCTACTCCTGCACCTATTGTCTATTGTGTATGGAACGGGCTGCTGCAGGAGGTAGTGGAGGCAGGGACGAGCGCAACATTTAAGAAGCAAATAGACAGGTACATGGATAGGACAAGTTTGGAGGGATCTTGGCCATATGCAGGCAAGTGGGGTTGATATAGATGGGACATGTTGGTTGGCGTGGCTAAGTTGGGCCGAAGGGCCTTTTTCCACACTGTATGACTCTATGACAATTGCAATCACGATGGTGAAGAAATACAAATGCTATTGACACACTGTACTCTATTTGTATCTGAAACAAAAATGCCTTGGCAAGCTTCTTCAGACAAGATCGACCCCTGCAGCCATTATCTCATAACTTGCTGTTGCATATATTTGTCTTTTACTCTTTGCAAACGACGCTCTTCAGGGAAGGTATAGTGTAAATTCCTAAGATTCATTATCTGTTTTTCTAATTTATTTTTGCGTGGATCAAATGTAAGGTTTGCAGAGAAGAAAAATAAACCTAAAGTACATGCCAAAGCTATATTCCAAGAATTTGTTAGCAGGAACCATTTGAAGCTAATATTTTCATCAACAGCCAAGGGAGGTTGGATGATGTTCAGGTCTAATTATTCTTCCATTCCCTGTCAGCATATTGTTTATCTGTAAAAGCCTGTAGTGCAGTTCTAAGTGGCATAATAGTCTTTGGGATGGTAAATATGTGGGTATGTCACACTGATAAATGAAACACATGTACGTTAATTATTGAATTGAGACTGTGCCTTCCCATACTCATCAACTCCACCTTGAAACCAGCCTGATTAAAGAAAGCATCCGAACCATAAGCGTGAGAAACCAAAACCAGAAACCTCCAAGTACTGGGAATATAAGTAAGTAAGTAAGCAAGTAAGTAAGTTTATTGGCCAAGTATTCACATACAAGGAATTTGCCTTGGTGCTCCGCCCACAAGTAACAACATGGCATACAGTGACAGTTACGAATGACTCAGAAAACACTAAACATTAATAATAATAAAACATTAATGATAAAACACCATTGATCAAGCATGTGAACCATCAAAATTCCAGATCAAAGGGAGGCTACAGATTTTTGGCTGTTGAGTAGAGCAACTGCTCGTGGATTAAAAACGGTTTTTACGTCTGGCCGAGGCATATGAATATGAAGTAAAATGACAATTGCTTGAAATACTTAGCAAGTTGGGCAAGATGCATGCAGATAACAAATAAATACTTTGCTCATTGCATCCAGATGCATGTACCAGACCGTTTCTCTTTCCAAAGACACTGCCTGATCTGTTGGGTATTTGTTTCTTGTTTTGCTTTGGGACCAATTATGCTAAATCTGCTAAAGAAGGAACTGCAGATGCTGGAAAATCGAAGGTGGACAAAAATACTGGACAACTCAGTGGGTGAGGCAGCATTTATGGAGTGAAGGAAATAGGCAACGTTTCAGGTCGAGACCCTTCTTCAAGAAAAAGGGTCTTGATACTAAATCTGCTTAAAGGTTCATAAGTGATAAGAGCAGAATTAGGCCATTCGGCCCATCAAATCCACTCTGCCATTCAATCACAGCTGATCTAGCTCTCTCTCTCCTAACCCCCATTCTCCTGCCCTGTCCCCATAACCCCTGACACCCGTACTAATTAACATATTTATTTCGGTATTAGTTATGATCCTTTACAATTTAATGATCTGGACCATTTATGCTGCATGGCTGTGTGCAGTGGAAATGGGCAGTAAGTGTCTGGACTGCATGTCTCTGTGCAATGGGTTATAGGTTTGTATAATGAGTCTGCAGCGTATGCCTGTGCAGTGGGGATGAGGAATACATCTGTGCACTTGGCACCATGCCTCTGTGCAGTGGGGATGGGGAGTATGCCTGTATGCAATGGGTTGCATGTCTCTGTCTAATGGGTTAGATGCATGTTTTACTTGTCAGTGCTGCATGTCGGTGTGCAGTGGGGATGGGGAGTGTGCCTGCATGCAAAAGGCTGCATGTCTCTCAGCAATGGGTTAGATGTCTGCCGTACATGTCAGCGCTGCACGCCTCTATTGCAGTGCGGAGCTGCATGTTCCCATGCAGCGGGGATGGGGAGCATGTCTGTATGCAACGGGCTGCATGTCTGTGCAATGAGTTAGATGTCTGCATCACGTGTCAGTGCTGCATGCCTGTATGCAATGGGTTAGACTTGTACATGTCAGCGCTGCACGCCTCTGTTGCAGGGGGGTGGGGGTGGGTGTGAGGTGCATGTTCCTCTGCAGCGGAAAGCATATCCGTATGCAATGAGTCATAAGGTCACAAGTGATAGGAGCAGAATTAGGCCATTCGGCTCACTAAATCTGGCATTCAATCATGGCCGATCTATTTCTCCCTCCTAACCCCACTCTCCTGCCTTCTCCCCATAAGCACTGACACCTGTACTAATCTATCTACTAGAATATATCTATCTCATCCTTAAAAATATCCATCGACCTGGCCTCCACAGCCTTCTGTGGCGATGAATTCCACAGATTCACCACCCTCTGACTAAAGAAATTCCTCCTCATCTCCTTCCTAAAGGAACGTCCTGTAAGTCTGAAGTTGTGCCCTCTAGTCCAAGACTCCCTCACTGGTGGAAACATCCTCTCCACATCCACTCTATCTATGCATTTCATTATTCTGTAAGTTTCAATGAGGTTCTCCCCCCCCCCTCAACCTTCTCGACCGAGACTCGCCCACTGGTGGAAATGTCCGAAGAAGGGTCTCAACCCGAAACGTCACCCATTCCTTCTCTCCAGAGATGCTGCCTGACCCACTGCAGCGTTTTGTGTCTACCTGCAAAAAAGTGACGATGATTTTTTAGGGTGAAAACGAGAAGCTTGAGAGAGAGAGAGAGAGAGAGAGAGAGGAGAGAGAGAGAAGAGAGAGAGAGAGAGAGAGAGAGAGTAGAGAGAAGAGGAGAGAGAGAGAGAGAGAGAGAGAGAGAAGAGAGAGAGAGAGAGAGAGAGAGAGAGAGAGAGAGAGAGGAAAGAGAGAGAGAGCTGAAGTGAGAAAAATGAAGCCACTTGCTGCCAAAGATCATAGATCTTACCATAGATCTTTGCTTATCACTGGGCCACCTACATCAAAAGTCTGCTTACACACCACACCACACCACCTCCAGGTCCCTCAGATCGGCCGACCGATCGACTCCTTTAAGTCAAGACTTAAAACTCATCTTTACTCTCAAGCCTTACTTGACATCCTCTGAGGGAGGGCTATATAAGTAAGTACGTAAGTTTATTGGCCAAGTATTCACATACAAGGAATTTGCCTTGGTGCTCCGCCCACAAGTAACAACATGACATACATTGACAGTTACAATATATTTACTATACAGTTCCAATACATTTACTATACATTATACATCCTTTCTATCCTTAACTATACATTTACTATACATTTACTACGACAGTTACTATATATATGTATTTATGTATGTACTTAATCTATGAACCACTGTTGTATAACGTTAGTACCTCCACCAATGTAAAGCACTTTGGTCAACGAGAGTTGTTTTTCAAATGTGCTCTAGAAATAAAAGTGACTTGACTTTTCTTTTCTTTTTTTTTCTTTTTCTTTTTTCACTTCTTTTTTTTTAAATTGCTGTTTTTTTTTCCTTCCCTTTTTCCTTCCGCCCACAATATTTAATATGTAAAAGGACATGTGATTCTGTTCCATTCTGTTTGTGGGTTGTTTGGTTGTTTTGTTTTTTTGCACAAAGTCCGTGCTAATGGTATATGGACACACTGATCTGTTCAAGTTCAAGTGAGTTTATTGTCATGTGCCCCTGATAGGACAATGAAATTCTTGCTTTGCTTCAGCACAACAGAACGTAGTAGGCATTGACTACAAAACAGATCAGGGTGTCCATATACCATTATATACGTAAATACACACATGAATAAATAAACTGATAAAGTGCAAATAACAGATAATGGGCTATTAATGTTCAGAGTTCAACACATCTTCACAGATTATCTGTTAAAGAAGGACTGCAGATGCTGGAGAATCGAGGGTACACACAAGGCTGGGGAAACTCAGCGGGTGCAGCAGCATCTAAGGAGCAAAGGAGATAGGCGACGTTTCGGGTCGAGCCCTTTCTTCAGACGAATGCCTACTGGAGGTACTAACCCTTCTTCAATGCCTACTATGTTCTGTTTCTCCATAGTTTCTCCAGCCTTTTGTGTACCTTCACAGATTATCTGGTTATTTTCACATATATTGAGTATTGGATGTTACACAAAAAGCTGGAGAAACTCAGCGGGTGCAGCAGCATCTAAGGAGCGAAGGAGATAGGCGACGTTTCGGGTCGAGACCCTTCTTCAGATGCTCAGAGTTATGGCTGTTATGTTTTCAACTTTGCAACAGTGGCTCAGAGCACTATTTATTTGACTGTAAAGCGGGTAATGTTAAACACACTTCTTCAATGGATTATTAATGTTCAGAGTTTTGTCCGAGCCAAGTTTAATAACCTGATGGCTGTGGGGGAAGTAGCTATTCCTGAACCTGGTCGTTGCAGTCTTCAGGCTGTTTTTGTAGTCAATGCCTGCTCTGTTCTCAAGAAGGGTCTCGACCCGAAACGTCGCCTATCTCCTTCGCTCCTTAGATGCTGCTGCACCCGCTGAGTTTCTCCAGCTTTTTGTGTAACCCTCGATTCTCCAGCATCTGCAGTTCCTTCTTTAACACCTGCTCTGTTCTGTTGTGCTGAAGC
>CAUPSL010001177.1:0-29903 GCA_963514005.1 Raja brachyura
GGGTGTCATGGTACACCAGTCATTGAAAGTAGGTTTGCAGCAGGCAGTGATGAAAGCAAATGGTATGTTAGCATTCATAGCGAAAGGATTTGAGTATAGGAGCAGGGAGGTTCTACTGCAGTTGTACAGGGTTTTGGTGAGGCCACACCTGGAGTATTGCGTACAGTTCTGGTCTCCAAATCTGAGGAAAGACATCCTTGCCATAGAGGGGGTACAGAGAAGATTCACCAGACTGATTCCTGGATGTCAGGACTTCCATATGAGGAAAGATTGGATAGACTCGGCTTGTACTCGCTGGAATTTAGAAGATTGAGGGGGGATCTTATAGAAACTTACAAAATTCTTAAGGGGTTGGACAAGCTAGATGCTGGAAGATTGTTCCCGATGTTGGGGGAGTCCAGAACAAGGGGTCACAGTCTAAGGATAAGGGGGAATTCCTTTAGGACCGAAATGAGGAAAACATTCTTTACACAGAGAGTGGTGAGGAATAGACAACAGGTGCAGGAGTAGGCCATTCGGCCCCTCCATTCGATGTGATCATGGCTGATCATCCCCAATCAGTACCCCGTTCCTGCCTTCTCCCCGTATCCCCTGACTCCGCTATCTTTAAGAGCCCTATCTAGCTCCCTCTTGAAAGCATCCAGAGAACCGGCCTCCACCGCCCTCTGAGGCAGAGAATTCCACAGACTCACGACTCTCTGTGTGAAAAAGGGTTTCCTCATCTCCGTTCTAAACCCCTTATTCTTAAACTGTGGCCCCTGGTTCTGAACTGTGGCCCCTGGTTTCCTGCCTCTAACGTGTCCAAACCCTTAACAATCTTATATGTTTCAATGCAGATACAGATAGATTTTATTTGTCACATGTGCCAGTTGGCACGGTGAAATTAAGTTGCCATACGGCCAACATAAAGGACACAACACAGAGTGGACAGAAGTTCAACATAAGACATCCCCTCACAGCAGGGTCAAAGTTCCCCGCTGTGAGGGAAGGCACCAAAGTCAGTCTCTTCCCCTGATGTTCCCCACTGTTCCCCCGTGGACGGGGCCTCCCCCGGCCCTCCGCTGTCGCCGATGTTCAGGCCCGCTCCCCGGGGTGATGTAAGTCCGACGTCGGGGCTGGGGACAAACGTCCTCAGTGGCCTGGACCCCGAGTCCGGCCCCCTCCTACCGGGGTCCGCGGCTCCCAAAGTCCGCAGGCCGCGCCGGGGGGGAGACGCAACGCTGGAGGCCCTCGGCAAAGGGCCCCAGGACTCCATGGAGTTCAGCACCGCCCGCGTTGGAAGCTCTCCCCAAACCAGAGCTCCACCATGCTGGAGCAGCGGCCCAACGCTCCGGAGCTCCAACGGCAACCCGGGTAGGGATCGCCCGCTCCACGGTGGTGGACTCCAGCACCGCCGCCGCTGTTGCAGCTCTGGTCCCCGGCAGGAAAGGCCGCTCCAATCCAGGAGGTTGGCCGCGAGGTGGGAGAAATAGTCACGTCCCCGGCAGGAAAGGCCGCTCGGATCCAGGAGGTAGGCCGCAAGGTGGGGGGCGAGGACGCGACTCGGAGAAATAGTCGCGTCCCCACCAGGAAACGACTGGGAAACAGTTTCCCCCTTTACCCTGCCCCCCTCCCCCACATATAAAAGTTAAAGTTTCCCCCCAAGACACACTTTTAACTGACTAAAAATAAGATCCCCTCTCATCCTTCTAAACTCCAGAGTGTACAAGCCCAGCCGCTCCATTCTCTCAGCATTTGACAGTCCCGCCATCCCGGGAATTAATCTTGTAAACCTACGCTGCACTCCCTCAATAGCAAGAATGTCCTTCCTCAAATCTGGAGACTAAAACTGCACACAATACTCCAGGTGTGGTCTCACTAGGGGCCTGTACAGCTGCAGAAGGACCTCTTTGCTCCTAGACTCAACTCCTCTTGTTATGAAGGCCAACATGCCAAAACTGCACACAATACTCCAGGTGTGGTCTCACTAGGGCCCTGTACAACTGCAGAAGGACCTCTTTGCTCCTGTACTCGACTCCTCTTGTTATGAAGGCCAACAGGCCAAAACTGCACACAATACTCCAGGTGTGGTCTCACTCGGACCCTGTACAACTGCAGAAGGACCTCTTTGCTCCTGTACTCGTCTCCTCTTGTTATGAAGGCCAACAGGCCAAACCTGTACACAATACTCCAGGTGTGGTCTCACTAGGGCCCTGTACAAGTGCAGAAGGACCTCTTTGCTCCTAGACTCGACTCCTCTTGTTATGAAGGCCAACATGCCATTGGCTTTCTTCACTGCCTGCTGTACCTGCATGCTTACTTTCATAGACTGACGTACAAGGACCCCCCAGATCCCGTTGTACTTCCCCTTTTCCCAACTTGACGCCATTTAGATAGTAATCTGCCTTTCTGTGAGTGGAGCTCGGTGCAGTTTGGCGATGCAGCACCAGGCTGCTGCATCTACTAAATGCGATGTTCTTAACGCTATAGGGGGTGTGCACGTAAGGTCACCGGGTCAAAGGGCTTGATGCACGGAGCCGCCCAATCCATCTGGAGGACATCGCAGCTTCCGGTAGATGTTATTAATGCAAGAAACACGTACTTTCCTACCGGTTAAAAAAAGGCCCAAATGGTGAACTTTTGTGCTGTAAAAAATTGTGTGAGTCGGGGTAAGCGCGAGAGACGTGGACCCAACTTCAGAACTCCCAAAGTGAAGCGGAATGAAGGTAGAGAGAAGCAAGAGCTGAAGGGACAACAACAGGTAAAGTGCTTGGGCCAACATCGGCCGTGCGGAGATCGAGGAATTGGGAAGATGTTGGGAATCATGGCCTCTGCTCGCTGCATTTCATCAACAGCAAGGCACTACTTGTGGTTTTTCTTGATTCCGTTGGCATCTAAAAAGTCTCAGAAGTGACCGATCTGGGTGTAAAATTTAGCTTCAGGGGCGTATGTGAAAACCCACTTGAGAACCACGGGCGATTTACAACATTCTACAGCCAGAATTACAGGGGCTGCCAACTCCGATTCAGATTCAGATTCAGATTCAATTCATTGTCAGTGTACAGTACAGAGACAACGAAATGCATTTAGCATCTCCCTGGAAGAGCCACACAGCAAATGGTTTGGATAAATAACAATAAGTGTCCGGGGGGGGGGGGGGTGATTGGCAGTCACCGAGGTACGTTGTTGAGTAGCGTGACAGCCGCCGGAAAGAAGCTGTTCCTGGACCTGCTGGTTCGGCAACGGAGAGACCTGTAGCGCCTCCCGGATGGTAGGAGGGTCAACAGTCCATGGTTGGGGTGAGAGAGGTCCTTGGCGATGCTGAGCGCCCTCTGCAGACAACGCTTGCTTTGGACAGACTCGATGGAGGGGAGCGAGGAACCGGTGATGCGTTGGGCAATTTTCACCAACCCTCTGCAATGCCTTCCGGTCGGAGACAGAGCAGTCGCCGTACCAAACTGTGATGCAGTTGGCAAGGATGCTCTCGATGGTGCAGCGGTAGAAGTTCACCAGGATCTGAGGAGACAGATGGACCTTCTTCAGTCTCCCCAGGAAGAAGAGAGGCTGGTGAGCCTTCTTGATCAGAGTTGAGGTATTGTGGGTCCAAGAGAGGTCGTCGGAGAGGTTGACTCCCAGGAACCTGAAGCTAGAAACACGTTCCACCTCCGTACCGTTAATGTGGATGGGTGTGTGCGTGCCGCCCCTGGACTTCCTGAAGTCTACAATGAGCTCCTTGGTCTTCTTGGAGTTAAGGGCCAGGTTGTTGCCGTCAGCGCACCATGCCGCTAAGTGCTGGACCTCCTCCCTGTAGGCCGACTCATCGTTGTTGCTGATGAGGCCATCTCTCACGCTTTTGGTGTGAGAATCACGCCTTGGAGCAAATTCTCACGCCCTCACGCTCATGACCGCTGAGTTCAGTCCCGGCGCCAGTTTGTCCCTTTGCGCCGCCTGCCAGCGATGTGTGCGGTCTGGGGAAGCGCGTCGGTCGACGGCTGTGAGTGACATCGCGTCTCTTCTCTTCTCTTTGGCCGACAACAACAGCCAGGTGAATCAGTTGTCAAACATGGAGGGGGGGGGGGGGCCACAATGAGGCCAAGCATCTAGGACAGGGTTCGGACTACGGGCACACCAGGCACGTGCCGTGAGTAATTACTCAGGGTAGGCACTCAGTCCGCTTTAAAAATATATATAAACCGCGCATGCGCAGATTGTTCTCCCCGTTAAATTAAATATAAACAGTGACATTTCAATTTGCCCTTCCTAGGCTTCCTAGTCCTAGACCAATTGGGGGACCAGTTCCATTCACAGCGTGTGGAGAGTCTGTGCCAGGGGTAAAGTTGTGGGGAGGGCAGGAGTGTTGAGAAGGAGGGTGTCGGGGATACTGCCAGTAACTCACTCACTCACCGCTGCCGCAGCTCTCCGGGCGCGAAGCCACGCACTGTAGCTGGGGATAGAAGCAGCTCAGGGAGCTACGAGCGGCCGCTGGGACCCGACAGCAGAACTGGCCGCCACTTCAGCGCCTTCTGCCGGCCCGCTCACCTTTGGCAGTGCTCTCCGTCGGAACACCTGTCACCTGCCGTTCGCCGACTTCGCTCATGTCAGCGGCTTCCTGCAAATCCTTAAATTCCCACAGCCGAGTAACCTCAATCGCGCTGTCGGAATTTAAGGACACGAGTGAGGCCAGCGAGCGGCAGGGGAGAGGTTTTTAGACGGAGAGCTGCCGGAGGTGAGCGGGGACCGGCAGAAGGAGCTAAGGTGGCGGCTGGTTCCGCTGTCCGGCCCGGCGGCCGCTCACAGCCACCCGAGCTACTTCTCTCTCCCCCCACCCCCACCCGCCCCCCGGCCTCAATGCGGTGGCATTCCACGCCTCCTCCATGCGCAGTGCAGCTAAGGTAGAATTTCTGCTGCCTTCAGCCCCGCTTGAAACTGACGGCTTCAGGCAGCGCTGACGGCACGTGGGCTGCACAGACCTTCCCGTGTTACAAGCGCTGCGGATGAAAGGCACGGGGAATTATGCCTACCTAAGCGATCGGTCTCTTACATCGGCATCATTCTCCCATGCCTTTATAATTTATATTTAGTAATGACTATATTATAATTTTAGTCAGGGTGGGCAGTGCCTCCCTTGCCTACCCTGACGGCACGTGCCTGGGGCACACGGCCCATAACCCGGAAAACCACGGGGTTTTTCCAATTCGTTTTCACGGGGTCCCGACCTGGAACAGAAGCCACGACCACCCCCTCCCCTCAACACTGGCTGGCAGCGGCGACAGCAACGCTCTCACTGCAAGTTGCTTCAATTAAGCCTCTCTCTCTTCCTTCACCCCCCCCCCCCCCCCCCGCCCTTCTCCCTCTCAATACCTTCCCCGCCCACCACTCATTCTGTTGCAGGCGAGCCGACCTGGGAACTGCGGCCAGTCCCTGGGCACGCGAGCCGACCTGGGAACGGCAGCCAGTCCCTGGGCACACGAGCCGACCTGGGAACGGCAGCCAGTCCCTGGGCACGTGAGCCGACCTGGGAACTGCGGCCAGTCCCTGGGCAGGCGAGCCGACCTGGGAACGGCAGCCAGTCCCTGGGCACGCGAGCCGACCTGGGAACGGCAGCCAGTCCCTGGGCATGCGAGCCGACCTGGGAACGGCAGCCAGTCCCTGGGCAGGCGAGCCGACCTGGGAACGGCAGCCAGTCCCTGGGCAGGCGAGCCGACCTGGGAACTGCGGCCAGTCCCTGGGCAGGCGAGCCGACCTGGGAACGGCAGCCAGTCCCTGGGCACGTGAGCCGACCTGGGAACTGCGGCCAGTCCCTGGGCAGGCGAGCCGACCTGGGAACGGCAGCCAGTCCCTGGGCACGCGAGCCGACCTGGGAACGGCAGCCAGTCCCTGGGCACGTGAGCCGACCTGGGAGCTGCGGCCAGTCCCTGGGCACGTGAGCCGACCTGGGAACTGCGGCCAGTCCCTGGGCAGGCGAGCCGACCTGGGAACGGCAGCCAGTCCCTGGGCAGGCGAGCCGACCTGGGAACTGCGGCCAGTCCCTGGGCAGGCGAGCCGACCTGGGAACGGCAGCCAGTCCCTGGGCACGCGAGCCGACCTGGGAACGGCAGCCAGTCCCTGGGCAGGGGAGCCGACCTGGGAACTGCAGCCAGTCCCTGGGCAGGCGAGCCGACCTGGGAACTGCGGCCAGTCCCTGGGCACGTGAGCCGACCTGGGAACTGCGGCCAGTCCCTGGGCACGCGAGCCGACCTGGGAACGGCAGCCAGTCCCTGGGCAGGCGAGCCGACCTGGGAACGGCAGCCAGTCACTGGGCAGGCGAGCCAACCTGGGAACGGCAGCCAGTCCCTGGGCACGCGAACCGACCTGGGAACAGCGGCCAGTCCCTGGGCACACGAGCCGACCTGGGAACTGCGGCCAGTCCCTGGGCAGGCGAGCCGGCCTGGGAACTGAGGTCAGTCCCTGGGCACGCGAGCCGACATGGGAACGGCAGCCAGTCCCTGGGCACGTGAGCCGACCTGGGAATGGCGGCCAGTCCCTGGGCACGCGAGCCGACCTGGGAACGGCGGCCAGTCCCTGGGCACGCGGCCGACCTGGGAACGGCGGCCAGTCCCTGGGTAAGTGAGCCGACCTGGGAACGGCGGCCAGTCCCTGGGCACGTGAGCCGACCTGGGAACGGCGGCCAGTCCCTGGGCAGGTGAGCCGACCTGGGAACGGCGGCCAGTCCCTGGGCAGGCAAGCCGATCTGGGAACAGCAGCCAGTCCCTGGTCACGCGAGCCGACCTGGGAACGGCAGCCAGTCCCTGGGCAGGCGAGCCGACCTGGGAACGGCAGCCAGTCCCTGGGCAGGCGAGCCGACCTGGGAACTGCGGCCAGTCCCTGGGCAGGCGAGCCGACCTGGGAATGGCAGCCAGTCCCTGGGCACGTGAGCCGACCTGGGAGCTGCGGCCAGTCCCTGGGCACGTGAGCCGACCTGGGAACTGCGGCCAGTCCCTGGGCAGGCGAGCCGACCTGGGAACTGCGGCCAGTCCCTGGGCACGTGAGCCGACCTGGGAACTGCAGCCAGTCCCTGGGCAGGGGAGCCGACCTGGGAACGGCAGCCAGTCCCTGGGCACGTGAGCCGACCTGGGAACTGCAGCCAGTCCCTGGGCAGGCGAGCCGACCTGGGAACTGCGGCCAGTCCCTGGGCACGCGAGCCGACCTGGGAACGGCAGCCAGTCCCTGGGCAGGCGAGCCAACCTGGGAACGGCGGCCAGTCCCTGGGCAGGCGAGCCGACCTGGGAACGGCAGCCAGTCACTGGGCAGGCGAGCCAACCTGGGAACGGCAGCCAGTCCCTGGGCACGTGAGCCGACCTGGGAACAGCGGCCAGTCCCTGGGCACACGAGCCGACCTGGGAACTGCGGCCAGTCCCTGGGCACACGAGCCGACCTGGGAACGGCAGCCAGTCCCTGGGCACGCGAGCCGACCTGGGAACTGAGGTCAGTCCCTGGGCACGCGAGCCGACATGGGAACGGCAGCCAGTCCCTGGGCACGTGAGCCGACCTGGGAACGGCGGCCAGTCCCTGGGCACGCGAGCCGACCTGGGAACGGCGGCCAGTCCCTGGGCACGCGGCCGACCTGGGAACGGCGGCCAGTCCCTGGGTAAGTGAGCCGACCTGGGAACGGCAGCCAGTCCCTGGGCACGTGAGCCGACCTGGGAACGGCGGCCAGTCCCTGGGCAGGTGAGCCGGCCTGGGAACGGCGGCCAGTCCCTGGGCAGGCGAGCCGATCTGGGAACAGCAGCCAGTCCCTGGTCACGCGAGCCGACATGGGAACGGCAGCCAGTCCCTGGGCACGTGAGCCGACCTGGGAACTGCGGCCAGTCCCTGGGCACGTGAGCCGACCTGCGAACGGCAGCCAGTCCCTGGGCACGTGATCTGGCCTGGGAACGGCAGCCAGTCCCTGGGCACGTGAGCCGACCTGGGAACGGCAGCCAGTCCCTGGGCACGCGAGCCGACCTGGGAACTGCAGCCAGTCCCTGGGCAGGCGAGCCGACCTGGGAACGGCAGCCAGTCCCTGGGCAGGCGAGCCGACCTGGGAACTGCGGCCAGTCCCTGGGCACGTGAGCCGACCTGGGAACGGCAGCCAGTCCCTGGGCACGCGAGCCGACCTGGGAACGGCAGCCAGTCCCTGGGCAGGCGAGCCGACCTGGGAACGGCAGCCAGTCCCTGGGCAGGCGAGCCGACCTGGGAACGGCAGCCAGTCCCTGGGCACGTGAGCCGACCTGGGAACTGCAGCCAGTCCCTGGGCAGGCGAGCCGACCTGGGAACGGCAGCCAGTCCCTGGGCACGCGAGCCGACCTGGGAACTGCGGCCAGTCCCTGGGCACGTGAGCCGACCTGGGAACTGCGGCCAGTCCCTGGGCAGGCGAGCCGACCTGGGAGCTGCGGCCAGTCCCTGGGCAGGCGAGCCAACCTGGGAACGGCAGCCAGTCCCTGGGCACGCGAGCCAACCTGGGAACGGCAGCCAGTCACTGGGCACGTGAGCCGACCTGGGTACGGCGGCCAGTCCCTGGGCACGCGAGCCGACCTGGGAACGGCGGCCAGTCCCTGGGCACGTGAGCCGACCTGGGAACGGCAGCCAGTCCCTGGGCAGGCGAGCCGACCTGGGAACTGCGGCCAGTCCCTGGGCACGTGATCTGGCCTGGGAACTGCAGCCAGTCCCTGGGCACACGAGCCGACCTGGGAACGGCAGCCAGTCCCTGGGCACGTGAGCCGACCTGGGAACTGCGGCCAGTCCCTGGGCACGTGAGCCGACCTGGGAACTGCGGCCAGTCCCTGGGCACGTGAGCCGACCTGGGAACTGCGGCCAGTCCCTGGGCACGTGAGCCGACCTGGGAACTGCGGCCAGTCCCTGGGCAGGCGAGCCGACCTGGGAACAGCGGCCAGTCCCTGGGCAGGCGAGCCGACCTGGGAACGGCGGCCAGTCCCTGGGCACGCGAGCCGACCTGGGAACTGCGGCCAGTCCCTGGGCAGGCGAGCCGACCTGGGAACGGCAGCCAGTCCCTGGGCAGGCGAGCCGACCTGGGAACGGCAGCCAGTCCCTGGGCACGTGAGCCGACCTGGGAACGGCGGCCAGTCCCTGGGCACGTGAGCCGACCTGGGAACTGCGGCCAGTCCCTGGGCAGGCGAGCCGACCTGGGAACTGCGGCCAGTCCCTGGGCACGTGAGCCGACCTGGGAACGGCAGCCAGTCCCTGGGCACGCGAGCTGACCTGGGAACGGCAGCCAGTCCCTGGGCAGGCGAGCCGACCTGGGAACGGCAGCCAGTCCCTGGGCACGTGAGCCGACCTGGGAACGGCAGCCAGTCCCTGGGCACGCGAGCCGGCCTGGGAACTGCGGCCAGTCCCTGGGCAGGCGAGCCGACCTGGGAACTGCGGCCAGTCCCTGGGCAGGCGAGCCAACCTGGGAACGGCAGCCAGTCCCTGGGCACGCGAGCCGACCTGGGAACTGCGGCCAGTCCCTGGGCACGTGAGCCGACCTGGGAGCTGCGGCCAGTCCCTGGGCACGTGAGCCGACCTGGGAACGGCAGCCAGTCCCTGGGCACGCGAGCTGGCCTGGGAACGGCGGCCAGTCCCTGGGCAGGCGAGCCGACCTGGGAACGGCGGCCAGTCCCTGGGCAGGCGAGCCGACCTGGGAACTGCGGCCAGTCCCTGGGCATGTGAGCCGACCTGGGAACGGCAGCCAGTCCCTGGGCAGGCGAGCCAACCTGGGAACGGCAGCCAGTCCCTGGGCACGTGAGCCGACCTGGGAGCTGCGGCCAGTCCCTGGGCAGGCGAGCCGACCTGGGAACTGCGGCCAGTCCCTGGGCAGGCGAGCCAACCTGGGAACGGCAGCCAGTCCCTGGGCACGTGAGCCGACCTGGGAACTGCAGCCAGTCCCTGGGCACGTGAGCCGACCTGGGAACTGCGGCCAGTCCCTGGGCAGGCGAGCCGACCTGGGAACGGCAGCCAGTCCCTGGGCAGGCGAGCCGACCTGGGAACGGCAGCCAGTCCCTGCGCAGGCGAGCCGACCTGGGAACGGCAGCCAGTCCCTGGACACACGAGCCGACCTGGGAACGGCGGCCAGTCCCTGGGCACGCGAGCCGACCTGGGAACGGCAGCCAGTCCCTGGGCACGCAAGCCGACCTGGGAACGGCGGCCAGTCCCTGGGCAGGCGAGCCGACCTGGGAACGGCAGCCAGTCCCTGGGCAGGCGAGCTGACCTGGGAACGGCAGCCAGTCCCTGGGCACGTGAGCCGACCTGGGAACGGCGGCCAGTCCCTGGGCAGGCGAGCTGACCTGGGAACGGCAGCCAGTGCCTGGGCACATGAGCCGACCTGGGAACTGCGGCCAGTCCCTGTGCACGTGAGCCGACCTGGGAATGGCGGCCAGTCCCTGGGCACGTGAGCCGACCTGGGAACGGCAGCCAGTCCCTGGGCACGCGAGCTGACCTGGGAACGGCAGCCAGTCCCTGGGCAGGTGAGCCGACCTGGGAACGGCGGCCAGTCCCTGGGCACGCGAGCCGACCTGGGAATGGCAGCCAGTCCCTGGGCACGTGAGCCGACCTGGGAACGGCAGCCAGTCCCTGGGCACGTGAGCCGACCTGGGAACGGAGGCCAGTCCCTGGGCAGGCGAGCCGACCTGGGAACGGCGGCCAGTCCCTGGGCAGGCGAGCCGACCTGGGAACGGCAGCCAGTCCCTGGGCAGGGGAGCTGACCTGGGAACTGCAGCCAGTCCCTGGGCACGTGAGCCGACCTGGGAACGGCGGCCAGTCCCTGTGCACGTGAGCCGACCTGGGAACGGCAGCCAGTCCCTGGGCACGCGAGCCGACCTGGGAACGGCAGCCAGTCCCTGGGCACGTGAGCCGACCTGGGAACGGCAGCCAGTCCCTGGGCACACGAGCCGACCTGGGAACGGCAGCCAGTCCCTGGGCACGTGAGCCGACCTGGGAACGGCAGCCAGTCCCTGGGCACACGAGCCGACCTGGGAACGGCAGCCAGTCCCTGTGCACGTGAGCCGACCTGGGAACGGCAGCCAGTCCCTGTGCACGTGAGCCGACCTGGGAACGGCAGCCAGTCCCTGGGCACGCGAGCCGACCTGGGAACGGCAGCCAGTCCCTGGGCACGTGAGCCGACCTGGGAACGGCAGCCAGTCCCTGGGCACACGAGCCGACCTGGGAACGGCAGCCAGTCCCTGGGCACGTGAGCCGACCTGGGAACGGCAGCCAGTCCCTGGGCACGTGAGCCGACCTGGGAACGGCAACCAGTCCCTGGGCACGCGAGCCGACCTGGGAACGGCGGCCAGTCCCTGGGCACGTGAGCCGACCTGGGAACTGCGGCCAGTCCCTGGGCACGTGAGCCGACCTGGGAACGGCGGCCAGTCCCTGTGCACACAGAATGCCAACTTGATCAGTATGGACACATTGGGCCAGCCATGTACATGTCGTATAACTGACTCTATGCAGATCTGAATGGGCTTAGAATGACCATTTAAGCAAAATTGCCCCCACGTTCCCCATTTTGAATCTTGAGATTAATATCCCTTTGCTCTGTTAACAGCGTTAAAGTCCTTATGAGGGAGAGTCAGGAAGGGGAACGTGTTATTTTTTGTTAGTTTGCTTTAATTTGTTAGTGGATTTTTTCTTGACGGCCATAATTCCTGAAATAGTCTTAAAGTAATTTAACTGTTATAAAGCGGTAATAAGTGTTTTTTGTCCAAACAATTGGAACTTGCATGAAAATTATTAGCAACTCTCATTGAGCGTGAGACTCGCGCATTTCACAAAATTCTCACGCTCTCACGCTGATCACAAAATTATATAATGAGAACAGGACCTGTTTTGCTTAACAAATAGTGTAGGAAGAAATTGCAGATGCTGGTTTAAACTGAAGATGGACACTAAGAACTAGAAAAACGCAGCAGGGCAGGCAGCGTCTCTGGAGAGAAAGATGGTATGTTAGCTTTCATCGCAAAAGGATTTGAGTACAGGAGCAGGGAGGTTCTACTGCAGTTGTACAGGGTCTTGGTGAGGCCACACCTGGAGTATTGCGTACAGTTCTGGTCTCCAAATCTGAGGAAGGACATTATTGCCATAGAGGGAGTGCAGAGAAGGTTCACCAGACTGATTCCTGGATTTGAGTACAGGAGCAGGGAGGTTCTACTTCAGTTGTACAGGGTCTTGGTGAGGCCACACCTGGAGCATTGCGTACAGTTCTGGTCTCCAAATCTGAGGAAGGACTTTATTGCCATAGAGGGAGTGCGGCGAAGGTTCACCAGACTGATTCCTGGGATGTCAGGACTGTCTTATGAACAAACCATATAACCATATAACCATATAACAATTACAGCACGGAAACAGGCCATCTTGGCCCTTCCAGTCCGTGCCGAACAACTTTTTTCCCTTAGTCCCACCTGCCTGCACTCATACCATAACCCTCCATACCCTTCTCATCCATATGCCTATCCAATTTATTTTTAAATGATACCAACGAACCTGCCGCCACCACTTCCACTGAAAGCTCATTCCACACCGCTACCACTCTCTGAGTAAAGAAGTTCCCCCTCATGTTACCCCTAAACCTCTGTCCCTTAATTCTAAAGTCATGTCCTCTTGTTTGAATCTTCCCTATTCTCAAAGGGAAAAGCTTGTCCACATCAACTCTGTCTATCCCTCTCATCATTTTAAAGACCTCTATCAAGTCCCCCCTTAACCTTCTGCGCTCCAGAGAATAAAGACCTAACTTACTCAACCTCTCTCTGTAATTTAGCTGTTGAAACCCAGGCAACATTCTAGTAAATCGCCTCTGTACCCTCTCTATTTTGTTGACATCCTTCCTATAATTGGGCGACCAAAATTGTACACAAGACTGCATAGACTCGGTTTATACTCTCTAGAATTTAGGAGATTGAGGGGGGATCTTATAGAAACTTACAAAATTCTTAAGGGGTTGGACAGGCTAGATGCAGGAAGATTGTTCCCGATGTTGGGGAGGTCCAGGACAAGGGGTCACGGCTTAAGGATAAGGGGCAAATCCTTTAGGACCGAGATGAGAAGGACTTTTTTCACACAGAGAGTGGTGGGTCTCTGGAACTCTCTGCAACAGAGGGTAGTTGAGGCCAGTTCATTGGCTATATTTAAGAGGGAGTTAGATGTGGCCCTTGTGGCTAAAGGGGATCAGGGGGTATGGAGAGAAGGCAGGTACGGGATACTGAGTTGGATGATCAGCCATGATCATATTGAATGGCGGTGCAGGCTCGAAGGGCCGAATGGCCTACTCCTGCCCCTATTGTCTATGTTTCTAAGAATGGGTGATGTTTCGGGTCGAGACCTTCAGCCTGAAGAGGTTGAGAACCAGCCGTAAAACACAATGACTGGACGTGTGTGTTATCCAACTAAGGGCAGAAATCAGAATCATGTGTTCATCTTTATTCACGCGACACCATAATAAATATATTCCAGAAAAAATAATTTAATGGGGAGTCACGGTGGTGCAGCGGCTGACCAGTCTGAAGAAGGGTCTCGACCCGAAACATCGCCTGTCTCCTTCGCTCCTTAGATGCTGCTGCTGCACCCGCTGAGTTTGTCCAGCGTTTTGTGTCCCCAGCGGTAGAGTTGCCGCCTTACTAGTTTTCTCTGGGTATTCCGGTTTCTCCCATGTGAGGGATGAAAGTGATGAAACCCCACTATTGTAAGGATTCAGGAGAAGATTCTAACTTGTAAACAGGATTCTAACCGATTGAGGCCAGGCAGGGAGAGGATGTTGACACAGCTGGGAGTGGGTTTATCACAACTGTCCTTGGGTGAGGATGGATGGCATAGTGTAGCGTAGAAGGAGGGTGATAGATGGGACCCTTGTCAGTAGAGACTAGGGATGAAAGGGGACCCTTGTCAGTAGGGACTAGGGATGAAAGGGGACCCTTGTCAGTAGGGACTAGGGATGAAAGGGGACCCTTGTCAGTAGGGACTAGGGATGAAAGGGGACCCTTGTCAGTAGGGACTAGGGATGAAAGGGGACCCTTGTCAGTAGGGACTAGGGATGAAAGGGGACCCTTGTCAGTAGGGACTAGGGATGAAAGGGGACCCTTGTCAGTAGGGACTAGGGATGAAAGGGGACCCTTGTCAGTAGGGACTAGGGATGAAAGGGGACCCTTGTCAGCAGGGACTAGGGATGAAAGGGGACCCTTGTCAGTAGGGACTAGGGATGAAAGGGGACCCTTGTCAGTAGAGACTAGGGATGAAAGGGGACCCTTGTCAGTAGAGACTAGGGATGAAAGGGGACCCTTGTCAGTAGGGACTAGGGATGAAAGGGAACCCTTGTCAGTAGGGACTAGGGATGAAAGGGGACCCTTGTCAGTAGAGACTAGGGATGAAAGGGGACCCTTGTCAGTAGGGACTAGGGATGAAAGGGGACCCTTGTCAGTAGGGACTAGGGATGAAAGGGGACCCTTGTCAGTAGGGACTAGGGATGAAAGGGGACCCTTGTCAGTAGGGACTAGGGATGAAAGGGGACCCTTGTCAGTAGAGACTAGGGATGAAAGGGGACCCTTGTCAGTAGGGACTAGGGATGAAAGGGACCCTTGTCAGTAGGGACTAGGGATGAAAGGGGACCCTTGTCAGTAGGGACTAGGGATGAAAGGGGACCCTTGTCAGTAGGGACTAGGGATGAAAGGGACCCTTGTCAGTAGGGACTAGGGATGAAAGGGGACCCTTGTCAGTAGAGACTAGGGATGAAAGGGACCCTTGTCAGTAGAGACTAGGGATGAAAGGGGACCCTTGTCAGTAGAGACTAGGGATGAAAGGGGACCCTTGTCAGTAGGGACTAGGGATGAAAGGGGACCCTTGTCAGTAGGGACTAGGGATGAAAGGGGACCCTTGTCAGTAGGGACTAGGGATGAAAGGGGACCCTTGTCAGTAGGGACTAGGGATGAAAGGGGACCCTTGTCAGTAGGGACTAGGGATGAAAGGGGACCCTTGTCAGTAGGGACTAGGGATGAAAGGGGACCCTTGTCAGTAGGGACTAGGGATGAAAGGGGACCCTTGTCAGTAGAGACTAGGGATGAAAGGGGACCCTTGTCAGTAGAGACTAGGGATGAAAGGGACCCTTGTCAGTAGGGACTAGGGATGAAAGGGGACCCTTGTCAGTAGAGACTAGGGATGAAAGGGACCCTTGTCAGTAGGGACTAGGGATGAAAGGGGACCCTTGTCAGTAGAGACTAGGGATGAAAGGGACCCTTGTCAGTAGGGACTAGGGATGAAAGGGGACCCTTGTCAGTAGAGACTAGGGATGAAAGGGGACCCTTGTCAGTAGGGACTAGGGATGAAAGGGACCCTTGTCAGTAGGGACTAGGGATGAAAGGGGACCCTTGTCAGTAGAGACTAGGGATGAAAAGGGGACCCTTGTCAGTAGAGACTAGGGATGAAAGGGGACCCTTGTCAGTAGAGACTAGGGATGAAAGGGACCCTTGTCAGTAGGGACTAGGGATGAAAGGGGACCCTTGTCAGTAGGGACTAGGGATGAAAGGGGACCCTTGTCAGTAGAGACTAGGGATGAAAGGGACCCTTGTCAGTAGGGACTAGGGATGAAAGGGGACCCTTGTCAGTAGAGACTAGGGATGAAAGGGACCCTTGTCAGTAGGGACTAGGGATGAAAGGGGACCCTTGTCAGTAGGGACTAGGGATGAAAGGGGACCCTTGTCAGTAGGGACTAGGGATGAAAGGGGACCCTTGTCAGTAGGGACTAGGGATGAAAGGGGACCCTTGTCAGTAGAGACTAGGGATGAAAGGGGACCCTTGTCAGTAGGGACTAGGGATGAAAGGGGATCCTTGTCAGTAGGGACTAGGGATGAAAGGGGACCCTTGTCAGTAGAGACTAGGGATGAAAGGGACCCTTGTCAGTAGGGACTAGGGATGAAAGGGGACCCTTGTCAGTAGAGACTAGGGATGAAAGGGGACCCTTGTCAGTAGGGACTAGGGATGAAAGGGGACCCTTGTCAGTAGAGACTAGGGATGAAAGGGGACCCTTGTCAGTAGGGACTAGGGATGAAAGGGGACCCTTGTCAGTAGAGACTAGGGATGAAAGGGACCCTTGTCAGTAGGGACTAGGGATGAAAGGGGACCCTTGTCAGTAGAGACTAGGGATGAAAGGGGACCCTTGTCAGTAGGGACTAGGGATGAAAGGGGACCCTTGTCAGTAGAGACTAGGGATGAAAGGGACCCTTGTCAGTAGGGACTAGGGATGAAAGGGGACCCTTGTCAGTAGAGACTAGGGATGAAAGGGACCCTTGTCAGTAGGGACTAGGGATGAAAGGGGACCCTTGTCAGTAGAGACTAGGGATGAAAGGGGACCCTTGTCAGTAGGGACTAGGGATGAAAGGGGACCCTTGTCAGTAGGGACTAGGGATGAAAGGGGACCCTTGTCAGTAGGGACTAGGGATGAAAGGGGACCCTTGTCAGTAGGGACTAGGGATGAAAGGGGACCCTTGTCAGTAGGGACTAGGGATGAAAGGGGACCCTTGTCAGTAGGGACTAGGGATGAAAGGGGACCCTTGTCAGTAGAGACTAGGGATGAAAGGGGACCCTTGTCAGTAGGGACTAGGGATGAAAGGGAGCCCTTGTCAGTAGGGACTTGGGATGAAAGGGAACCCTTGTCAGTAGGGACTAGGGATGAAAGGGGACCCTTGTCAGTAGGGACTAGGGATGAAAGGGGACCCTTGTCAGTAGGGACTAGGGATGAAAGGGGACCCTTGTCAGTAGAGACTAGGGATGAAAGGGGACCCTTGTCAGTAGGGACTAGGGATGAAAGGGGACCCTTGTCAGTAGGGACTAGGGATGAAAGGGGACCCTTGTCAGTAGGGACTAGGGATGAAAGGGGACCCTTGTCAGTAGGGACTAGGGATGAAAGGGGACCCTTGTCAGTAGGGACTAGGGATGAAAGGGGACCCTTGTCAGTAGAGACTAGGGATGAAAGGGGACCCTTGTCAGTAGAGACTAGGGATGAAAGGGGACCCTTGTCAGTAGAGACTAGGGATGAAAGGGACCCTTGTCAGTAGAGACTAGGGATGAAAGGGGACCCTTGTCAGTAGAGACTAGGGATGAAAGGGACCCTTGTCAGTAGGGACTAGGGATGAAAGGGGACCCTTGTCAGTAGAGACTAGGGATGAAAGGGACCCTTGTCAGTAGGGACTAGGGATGAAAGGGGACCCTTGTCAGTAGAGACTAGGGATGAAAGGGGACCCTTGTCAGTAGGGACTAGGGATGAAAGGGGACCCTTGTCAGTAGAGACTAGGGATGAAAGGGGACCCTTGTCAGTAGGGACTAGGGATGAAAGGGACCCTTGTCAGTAGGGACTAGGGATGAAAGGGGACCCTTGTCAGTAGGGACTAGGGATGAAAGGGGACCCTTGTCAGTAGAGACTAGGGATGAAAGGGGACCCTTGTCAGTAGAGACTAGGGATGAAAGGGGACCCTTGTCAGTAGAGACTAGGGATGAAAGGGGACCCTTGTCAGTAGAGACTAGGGATGAAAGGGGGCCCTTGTCAGTAGGGACTAGGGATGAAAGGAGACCCTTGTCAGTAGAGACTAGGGATGAAAGGGGACCCTTGTCAGTAGGGACTAGGGATGAAAGGGGACCCTTGTCAGTAGGGACTAGGGATGAAAGGGGACCCTTGTCAGTAGAGACTAGCTTTAGTTCAGATATAAAAAAAACTGAGATGGGTCAGTTGGAGGTGAGAAAACTAGGCCAGGTCAATTGCAACTGGGCATGCTTAATGCAATAAATGAATATTGGTTATACGCCCCTAGTCGAGAAATTGCTCACTACCATGAACATGCTATGTATGATGTGGGAGGTACTGGGGGGGACGTACCCCTAGACTGTGCACCCCAGTGCTCTGGTTGGGGAGAGCCAGAAGGGGAGGTTATGCCAGCAGAATTGTGTGTATAAAGGGGCTTTACAGTTCTGACTTTGGTGTGTGTCAACTGGGAGAGGCACGGCCCCCGAATTCTGCAGATTGGCAAACAAATGAAAGGGGACCCTTGTCAGTAGAGACTAGGGATGAAAGGGACCCTTGTCAGTAGGGACTAGGGATGAAAGGGGACCCTTGTCAGTAGAGACTAGGGATGAAAGGGACCCTTGTCAGTAGGGACTAGGGATGAAAGGGGACCCTTGTCAGTAGAGACTAGGGATGAAAGGGGACCCTTGTCAGTAGAGACTAGCTTTAGTTCAGATATAAAAAAAACTGAGATGGGTCAGTTGGAGGTGAGAAAACTAGGCCAGGTCAATTGCAACTGGGCATGCTTAATGCAATAAATGAATATTGGTTATACGCCCCTAGTCGAGAAATTGCTCATTATAATGAACATGCTATGTATGATGTGGGAGGTACTGGGGGGGACGTACCCCATAGACTGTGCGCCCCAGTGCTCTGGTTGGGGAGAGCCAGAAGGGGAGGTTATGCCAGCAGAATTGTGTGTATAAAGGGGCTTTACTGTTGTGACTTTGGTGTGTGTCAACTGGGAGAGGCACGGCCCCCGAATTCTGCAGATTGGCAAATAAATAAAAAAGCATCTCTTGTTTCCATGATTTAGTCTCTGAGCAGTGAATGTGAGCACGAGTTATATCTCACATCCCATATTGGAAACAAATGCAGGTTTGTGGGTTAATTGGCGCCCCCCCCCCCCTCCCACACCCACCCCCCCCCCCGCCCCCCCCCACCCCCCCCAGTCGCTACGCTCACTTGCAATTCCTCGCCCTCAACTCTCACCCAATGTTGGCCGCAGCCCTGGAATTAGCGCTTCTGAACCATTCTGTTGGGGCTAACGTGCAATACCCAATCTACACGGGCGCTGGTGGAGTTTATGCACGACAGGAATGAGGTGTTTAAGCTGATGTGAGGCAAATGACACTTTGACACACACAATGCACCTGATGTCACTGGACTGGATCTCAGCCTCAAGTAGCTCTGTCACACCAGGCGCCTGCACCAAAGATGGCCGCCCCCTATGGCAGTTCACTGATGTCCTCGTCCCTGCCAGGAACAAAGATGGCCGACCACTACCTCCTCCAGCACTGTGACACCAGGCGCCTGCACCAAAGATGGCCGCCCCCTATGGCAGTTCACTGACGTCCTCGTCCCTGCCAGGAACAAAGATGGCCGACACCTCCTCCAGCGCTGTGACACCAGGCGCCTGCACCAAAGATGGCCGCCCCCCTATGACAGTTCAATGACGTCCTCGTCCCTGCCAGGAACAAAGATGGCCGACCACTACCTCCAGCACTGTGACACCAGGCGCCTGCACCAAAGATGGCCGCCCCCCTATGACAGTTCAATGACGTCCTCGTCCCTGCCAGGAACAAAGATGGCCGACACCTCCTCCAGCACTGTGACACCAGGCGCCTGCACCAAAGATGGCCGCCCCCAACCTCGGGTCGCTGACGTCTCTGCCAGTAACAAAGATGGCGGGTGTTTGCCGGAAGTGGACAGAGAGAGGGAGAGGAAGGAGGATCATCAGCGATGGCGGTTTTACCCGGAGCGCTGAGCGAGGAGGAGGAGGCGCTGCAGAGAAAGCTCAGCAAGCTGAGGAAGAAGGTGGCGGGGGGGGTAATGGTGGGGAGAGTGGGGGGGTACAGGGGTACAGTAGTGGAGAGAGGGGGTACAGTGGGGGTACAGTGGTACAGTAGTGGAGAGAGGGGGTACAGTGGGGGTACAGGGGTACAGTAGTGGAGAGAGGGGGTACAGTGGTACAGTAGTGGAGAGAGGGGGTACAGTGGTACAGTAGTGGAGAGAGGGGGTACAGTGGTACAGTAGTGGAGAGAGGGGGTACAGTGGTACAGTGGTGGAGAGAGGGGGTACAGTGGTACAGTAGTGGAGAGAGGGGGTACAGTGGGGGTACAGTGGTACAGTAGTGGAGAGAGGGGGTACAGTGGGGGTACAGGGGTACAGTAGTGGAGAGAGGGGGTACAGTGGTACAGTAGTGGAGAGAGGGGGTACAGTGGGGGTACAGGGGTACAGTAGTGGAGAGAGGGGGTACAGTGGTACAGTAGTGGAGAGAGGGGGTACAGTGGTACAGTAGTGGAGAGAGGGGGTACAGTGGGGGTACAGTAGTGGAGAGAGGGGGTACAGTGGGGGTACAGTGGTACAGTAGTGGAGAGAGGGGGTACAGTGGTACAGTAGTGGAGAGAGGGGGTACAGTGGGGGTACAGGGGTACAGTAGTGGAGAGAGGGGGTACAGTGGGGGTACAGGGGTACAGTAGTGGAGAGAGGGGGTACAGTGGGGGTACAGGGGTACAGTAGTGGAGAGAGGGGGTACAGTGGGGGTACAGGGGTACAGTAGTGGAGAGAGGGGGTACAGTGGGGGTACAGGGGTACAGTAGTGGAGAGAGGGGGTACAGTGGGGGTACAGGGGTACAGTAGTGGAGAGAGGGGGTACAGTGGGGGTACAGTAGTGGAGAGAGGGGGTACAGTGGTACAGTAGTGGAGAGAGGGGGTACAGTGGTACAGGGGTACAGTAGTGGAGAGAGGGGGTACAGTGGGGGTACAGTGGTACAGTAGTGGAGAGAGGGGGTACAGTGGGGGTACAGTGGTACAGTAGTGGAGAGAGGGGGTACAGTGGGGGTACAGGGGTACAGTAGTGGAGAGAGGGGGTACAGTGGGGGTACAGTAGTGGAGAGAGGGGGTACAGTGGTACAGTAGTGGAGAGAGGGGGTACAGTGGTACAGGGGTACAGTAGTGGAGAGAGGGGGTACAGTGGGGGTACAGGGGTACAGTAGTGGAGAGAGGGGGTACAGTGGGGGTACAGTGGTACAGTAGTGGAGAGAGGGGGTACAGTGGGGGTACAGTGGGGGTACAGTAGTGGAGAGAGGGGGTACAGTGGGGGTACAGTAGTGGAGAGAGGGGGTACAGTGGGGGTACAGGGGTACAGTAGTGGAGAGAGGGGGTACAGTGGGGGTACAGTGGTACAGTAGTGGAGAGAGGGGGTACAGTGGGGGTACAGTGGTACAGTAGTGGAGAGAGGGGGTACAGTGGTACAGTGGTGGAGAGAGGGGGTACAGTGGGGGTACAGGGGTACAGTAGTGGAGAGAGGGGGTACAGTGGGGGTACAGTGGTACAGTAGTGGAGAGTGGGGGTACAGTGGTACAGTGGTGGAGAGAGGGGGTACAGTGGGGGTACAGTGGTACAGTAGTGGAGAGAGGGGGTACAGTGGGGGTACAGTAGTACAGTAGTGGAGAGAGGGGGTACAGTGGTACAGTAGTGGAGAGAGGGGGTACAGTGGTACAGTAGTGGAGAGAGGGGGTACAGTGGGGGTACAGTGGTACAGTAGTGGAGAGAGGGGGTACAGTGGGGGTACAGTGGTACAGTAGTGGAGAGAGGGGGTACAGTGGGGGTACAGGGGTACAGTAGTGGAGAGAGGGGGTACAGTGGGGGTACAGTGGTACAGTAGTGGAGAGAGGGGGTACAGTGGGGGTACAGGGGTACAGTAGTGGAGAGAGGGGGTACAGTGGGGGTACAGGGGTACAGTAGTGGAGAGAGGGGGTACAGTGGGGGTACAGGGGTACAGTAGTCGAGAGAGGGGGTACAGTGGGGGTACAGGGGTACAGTAGTGGAGAGAGGGGGTACAGTGGGGGTACAGGGGTACAGTAGTGGAGAGAGGGGGTACAGTGGGGGTACAGTGGTACAGTAGTGGAGAGAGGGGGTACAGTGGTACAGTGGTGGAGAGAGGGGGTACAGTGGGGGTACAGGGGTACAGTAGTGGAGAGAGGGGGTACAGTGGTACAGTAGTGGAGAGAGGGGGTACAGTGGGGGTACAGTGGTACAGTAGTGGAGAGAGGGGGTACAGTGGGGGTACAGTGGTACAGTAGTGGAGAGAGGGGGTACAGTGGGGGTACAGTGGTACAGTAGTGGAGAGAGGGGGTACAGTGGGGGTACAGTGGTACAGTAGTGGAGAGAGGGGGTACAGTGGGGGTACAGTGGTACAGTAGTGGAGAGAGGGGGTACAGTGGGGGTACAGTGGTACAGTAGTGGAGAGTGGAGACGGTGGGGGGGGAGAAGCTGGTGGAGGGTGGAGACGGTGGGGGGAGAAGCTAGTGGAGGGTGGAGACGGTGGGGGGGAGAAGCTGGTGGAGGGTGGAGACTGGAGGTGGGGGGGAGAAGCTGGTGGAGGGTGGAGACTGGAGGTGGGGGGGAGAAGCTAGTGGAGGGTGGAGACGGTGGGGGGAGAAGCTAGTGGAGGGTGGAGACGGTGGGGGGAGAAGCTAGTGGAGGGTGGAGACGGTGGGGGGGAGAAGCTGGTGGAGGGTGGAGACTGGAGGTGGGGGGGAGAAGCTGGTGGAGGGTGGAGACTGGAGGTGGGGGGGAGAAGCTGGTGGAGGGTGGAGACTGGAGGTGGGGGGGAGAAGCTAGTGGAGGGTGGAGACTGGAGGTGGGGGGGAGAAGCTGGTGGAGGGTGGAGACTGGAGGTGGGGGGGAGAAGCTAGTGGAGGGTGGAGACGGTGGGGGGAGAAGCTGGTGGAGGGTGGAGACTGGAGGTGGGGGGGAGAAGCTAGTGGAGGGTGGAGACGGTGGGGGGGAGAAGCTGGTGGAGGGTGGAGACGGTGGGGGGGAGAAGCTGGTGGAGGGTGGAGACTGGAGGTGGGGGGGAGAAGCTGGTGGAGGGTGGAGACGGTGGGGGGGAGAAGCTGGTGGAGGGTGGAGACGGTGGGGGGGGAGAAGCTAGTGGAGGGTGGAGACGGTGGGGGGGAGAAGCTGGTGGAGGGTGGAGACTGGAGGTGGGGGGGAGAAGCTAGTGGAGGGTGGAGACTGGAGGTGGGGGGGAGAAGCTGGTGGAGGGTGGAGACGGTGGGGGGGAGAAGCTGGTGGAGGGTGGAGACTGGAGGTGGGGGGGAGAAGCTGGTGGAGGGTGGAGACTGGAGGTGGGGGGAGAAGCTGGTGGAGGGTGGAGACTGGAGGTGGGGGGGAGAAGCTAGTGGAGGGTGGAGACTGGAGGTGGGGGGGAGAAGCTGGTGGAGGGTGGAGACTGGAGGTGGGGGGGAGAAGCTGGTGGAGGGTGGAGACGGTGGGGGGGAGAAGCTGGTGGAGGGTGGAGACTGGAGGTGGGGGGGAGAAGCTGGTGGAGGGTGGAGACTGGAGGTGGGGGGGAGAAGCTGGTGGAGGGTGGAGACTGGAGGTGGGGGGGAGAAGCTAGTGGAGGGTGGAGACTGGAGGTGGGGGGGAGAAGCTGGTGGAGGGTGGAGACTGGAGGTGGGGGGGAGAAGCTGGTGGAGGGTGGAGACGGTGGGGGGGGAGAAGCTGGTGGAGGGTGGAGACGGTGGGGGGGAGAAGCTGGTGGAGGGTGGAGACTGGAGGTGGGGGGGAGAAGCTGGTGGAGACTGGAGGTGGGGGGGAGAAGCTGGTGGAGACTGGAGGTGGGGGGGAGAAGCTGGTGGAGGGTGGAGACTGGAGGTGGGGGGGAGAAGCTGGTGGAGGGTGGAGACGGTGGGGGGGAGAAGCTGGTGGAGGGTGGAGACTGGAGGTGGGGGGGAGAAGCTAGTGGAGGGTGGAGACTGGAGGTGGGGGGGAGAAGCTGGTGGAGGGTGGAGACTGGAGGTGGGGGGGAGAAGCTGGTGGAGGGTGGAGACTGGAGGTGGGGGGGAGAAGCTGGTGGAGGGTGGAGACTGGAGGTGGGGGGGAGAAGCTGGTGGAGGGTGGAGACGGTGGGGGGAGAAGCTGGTGGAGGGTGGAGACGGTGGGGGGGAGAAGCTAGTGGAGGGTGGAGACTGGAGGTGGGGGGGAGAAGCTGGTGGAGGGTGGAGACTGGAGGTGGGGGGGAGAAGCTGGTGGAGGGTGGAGACTGGAGGTGGGGGGGAGAAGCTGGTGGAGGGTGTAGACGGTGGGGGGGAGAAGCTGGTGGAGGGTGGAGACTGGAGGTGGGGGGAGAAGCTAGTGGAGGGTGGAGACTGGAGGTGGGGGGGAGAAGCTGGTGGAGGGTGGAGACGGTGGGGGGGAGAAGCTGGTGGAGGGTGGAGACGGTGGGGGGGAGAAGCTGGTGGAGGGTGGAGACGGTGGGGGGGAGAAGCTGGTGGAGGGTGGAGACTGGAGGTGGGGGGGAGAAGCTAGTGGAGGGTGGAGACTGGAGGTGGGGGGGAGAAGCTGGTGGAGGGTGGAGACTGGAGGTGGGGGGGAGAAGCTGGTGGAGGGTGGAGACGGTGGGGGGGAGAAGCTGGTGGAGGGTGGAGACTGGAGGTGGGGGGGAGAAGCTGGTGGAGGGTGGAGACTGGAGGTGGGGGGGAGAAGCTGGTGGAGGGTGGAGACGGTGGGGGGAGAAGCTGGTGGAGGGTGGAGACTGGAGGTGGGGGGGAGAAGCTGGTGGAGGGTGGAGACTGGAGGTGGGGGGAGAAGCTAGTGGAGGGTGGAGACTGGAGGTGGGGGGGAGAAGCTGGTGGAGGGTGGAGACTGGAGGTGGGGGGGAGAAGCTGGTGGAGGGTGGAGACGGTGGGGGGAGAAGCTGGTGGAGGGTGGAGACTGGAGGTGGGGGGGAGAAGCTGGTGGAGGGTGGAGACTGGAGGTGGGGGGGAGAAGCTGGTGGAGGGTGGAGACGGTGGGGGGGAGAAGCTGGTGGAGGGTGGAGACTGGAGGTGGGGGGGAGAAGCTGGTGGAGGGTGGAGACGGTGGGGGGGAGAAGCTGGTGGAGGGTGGAGACTGGAGGTGGGGGGGAGAAGCTGGTGGAGGGTGGAGACGGTGGGGGGAGAAGCTGGTGGAGGGTGGAGACTGGAGGTGGGGGGGAGAAGCTAGTGGAGGGTGGAGACGGTGGGGGGGAGAAGCTGGTGGAGGGTGGAGACGGTGGGGGGAGAAGTTGGTGGAGGGTGGAGACTGGAGGTGGGGGGGAGAAGCTGGTGGAGGGTGGAGACGGTGGGGGGGAGAAGCTGGTGGAGGGTGGAGACTGGAGGTGGGGGGGAGAAGCTGGTGGAGGGTGGAGACGGTGGGGGGGAGAAGCTGGTGGAGGGTGGAGACTGGAGGTGGGGGGGAGAAGCTGGTGGAGGGTGGAGACGGTGGGGGGAGAAGCTGGTGGAGGGTGGAGACGAGGTGGGGGGGAGAAGCTGGTGGAGGGTGGAGACGGTGGGGGGGAGAAGCTGGTGGAGGGTGGAGACTGGAGGTGGGGGGGAGAAGCTGGTGGAGGGTGGAGACGGTGGGGGGGAGAAGCTGGTGGAGGGTGGAGACTGGAGGTGGGGGGGAGAAGCTGGTGGAGGGTGGAGACGGTGGGGGGGAGAAGCTGGTGGAGGGTGGAGACTGGAGGTGGGGGGGAGAAGCTGGTGGAGGGTGGAGACGGTGGGGGGAGAAGCTGGTGGAGGGTGGAGACTGGAGGTGGGGGGGAGAAGCTGGTGGAGGGTGGAGACGGTGGGGGGGAGAAGCTGGTGGAGGGTGGAGACTGGAGGTGGGGGGGAGAAGCTGGTGGAGGGTGGAGACTGGAGGTGGGGGGGAGAAGCTGGTGGAGGGTGGAGACGGTGGGGGGGAGAAGCTGGTGGAGGGTGGAGACTGGAGGTGGGGGGGGGAGAAGCTGGTGGAGGGTGGAGACGGTGGGGGGGAGAAGCTGGTGGAGGGTGGAGACTGGAGGTGGGGGGGAGAAGCTGGTGGAGGGTGGAGACGGTGGGGGGAGAAGCTGGTGGAGGGTGGAGACTGGAGGTGGGGGGGAGAAGCTGGTGGAGGGTGGAGACGGTGGGGGGGAGAAGCTAGTGGAGGGTGGAGACGGTGGGGGGGAGAAGCTGGTGGAGGGTGGAGACTGGAGGTGGGGGGGAGAAGCTGGTGGAGGGTGGAGACGGTGGGGGGGAGAAGCTGGTGGAGGGTGGAGACTGGAGGTGGGGGGGAGAAGCTGGTGGAGGGTGGAGACGGTGGGGGGGAGAAGCTGGTGGAGGGTGGAGACGGTGGGGGGGAGAAGCTAGTGGAGGGTGGAGACTGGAGGTGGGGGGGAGAAGCTGGTGGAGGGTGGAGACTGGAGGTGGGGGGGAGAAGCTGGTGGAGGGTGGAGACTGGAGGTGGGGGGGAGAAGCTGGTGGAGGGTGGAGATCGTGGGGGGGGAGAAGCTGGTGGAGGGTGGAGACTGGAGGTGGGGGGGAGAAGCTAGTGGAGGGTGGAGACTGGAGGTGGGGGGGAGAAGCTGGTGGAGGGTGGAGACGGTGGGGGGGAGAAGCTGGTGGAGGGTGGAGACGGTGGGGGGGAGAAGCTGGTGGAGGGTGGAGACTGGAGGTGGGGGGGAGAAGCTGGTGGAGGGTGGAGACTGGAGGTGGGGGGGAGAAGCTGGTGGAGGGTGGAGACGGTGGGGGGGAGAAGCTGGTGGAGGGTGGAGACTGGAGGTGGGGGGGAGAAGCTGGTGGAGGGTGGAGACTGGAGGTGGGGGGGAGAAGCTAGTGGAGGGTGGAGACGGTGGGGGGGAGAAGCTGGTGGAGGGTGGAGACTGGAGGTGGGGGGGAGAAGCTGGTGGAGGGTGGAGACTGGAGGTGGGGGGGAGAAGCTGGTGGAGGGTGGAGACTGGAGGTGGGGGGGAGAAGCTGGTGGAGGGTGGAGACTGGAGGTGGGGGGGAGAAGCTGGTGGAGGGTGGAGACTGGAGGTGGGGGGGAGAAGCTGGTGGAGGGTGGAGACGGTGGGGGGGAGAAGCTGGTGGAGGGTGGAGACTGGAGGTGGGGGGGAGAAGCTGGTGGAGGGTGGAGACTGGAGGTGGGGGGGAGAAGCTAGTGGAGGGTGGAGACGGTGGGGGGGAGAAGCTGGTGGAGGGTGGAGACTGGAGGTGGGGGGGGAGAAGCTAGTGGAGGGTGGAGACTGGAGGTGGGGGGGAGAAGCTGGTGGAGGGTGGAGACTGGAGGTGGGGGGGAGAAGCTAGTGGAGGGTGGAGACGGTGGGGGGGAGAAGCTGGTGGAGGGTGGAGACGGTGGGGGGGAGAAGCTGGTGGAGGGTGGAGACTGGAGGTGGGGGGGAGAAGCTAGTGGAGGGTGGAGACTGGAGGTGGGGGGGGAGAAGCTGGTGGAGGGTGGAGACTGGAGGTGGGGGGGAGAAGCTGGTGGAGGGTGGAGACTGGAGGTGGGGGGGAGAAGCTGGTGGAGGGTGGAGACGGTGGGGGGGAGAAGCTGGTGGAGGGTGGAGACTGGAGGTGGGGGGGAGAAGCTGGTGGAGGGTGGAGACTGGAGGTGAGGGGGAGAAGCTGGTGGAGGGTGGAGACTGGAGGTGGGGGGGAGAAGCTAGTGGAGGGTGGAGACGGTGGGGGGGAGAAGCTGGTGGAGGGTGGAGACGGTGGGGGGGAGAAGCTAGTGGAGGGTGGAGACTGGAGGTGGGGGGGAGAAGCTGGTGGAGGGTGGAGACTGGAGGTGAGGGGGAGAAGCTGGTGGAGGGTGGAGACTGGAGGTGGGGGGGAGAAGCTAGTGGAGGGTGGAGACGGTGGGGGGGGGGAGACAGAGAGAGAGAGAGGGAGGGGGTGGGGAGACAGTGAGGGGTACAGTGGTACAGTAGTGGAGAGAGGGGACAGACACAGGACAGCAAGGTCAGGAAGAAGGTGGGATGGAGGGGGTGGGGGGGAGAGGATGGGGTGGGGGGAGAGGAGGGGAGAGGAGGGGGAAGGGGAGAGAGGAGGGGGAAGGGGGGAGGGGATGGAGGAGACAGTGGGGGTACAGTGGTACAGTGGGGGAGAGAGGGGACAGACACAGTACAGCAAGCTCAGGAAGAAGGTGGGATGGAGGGGGTGGGGGAGAGTGGAGGCGGATGGGGGAGACAGTTGGGGGCGCAGGGGCAGAGTGCAGACAGTGGGGTAGAGAGAGAGAGAGAGAGAGAACAGAGAGAGTACAGCAAGATGGGGGAGTGGAGAGGGTGGGGAGACCGTGGGGGGCACGGGGGGAGAGTGGGGTAGAGTGGACACAGTGGGGGCGGTACAGTAGGCTGAGGAAGAAGGTGGGGGGTGGGGCAGAGGGTGGGGAGAGAGGAGGGGGGGAAACAGTGGAGGCCCAGACAGTGGACAGAGAGAGTACAGCAAGCTGAGGAAGAAGGTGGCGGGAGAGGGGAGAGGGGAGCAGGGTGGGGGACACAGTGGGGGAGAGGGGCAAACAGTGGAGGCCCAGACAGTGGACAGGTGGGGGGCAGAGTGGGGGGGGGACAGGGGGGGACACAGGGAGAGAGAGAGAATGCGGAGAGGGTGGAGGCACAGGGGGGGGAGAGAGCGCAGACGGTGGTGTAGAGAGAGAACAGGGACAGTACAACAAGGTGGGGGGACAGGCAGGGTGGGGGAGAGACGGGGAGAGTGGAGAGAGAGGGGACAGAGAGAGTACAGCAAGCCGAGGAAGCAAGGTGGCGTGGGGGAGAGTGGAGCAGGGTGGGGGAGAGGGGGGGATGCAGCAAGCTTGCCTCTTGGTTCCTTGGCCCTCCCAAATATTCCAAATGGAATTTAAACTGGAGCTGGAAGGTGAACAGTCTGTGGAAGTCTCTGCCCACAGAGGGTAGTGGAGGCCAGTTCATTGGCTATATTGAAGAGGGAGTTAGATGTGGCCCTTGTGGCTGAAGGGGATCAGGGGGGTATGGAGAGAAGGCAGGCACGGGATACTGAGTTGGATGATCAGCCCATGATCATGTTGAATGGCGGTGCAGGCTGGAAGGGCCGAATGGCCTCTACTCCTGCACCTAATTTCTATGTTTCTATGGAGGCCAAATCACTGGATGGATTTAAGAGAGAGTTAGATAGAGCTCTAGGGGCTGGTGGAGTCGAGGGATATGGAGAGAAGGCAGGTACGGGATACTGAGTTGGATGATCAGCCCATGATCATATTGAATGGCGGTGCTGGCTCGAAGGGCCGAATGGCCTCTACTCCTGCACCTAATTTCTATGTTTCTATGTGTGGAGGAGAGAGAGAGGGGGGGAGGGGAGGGGGGCAGGGTGGGAGGAGAGAGGGGAGGGGGGGAGAGAGGGGGGAGGAGGGTTTGGGGGGGGCGGGGAGGGGGGCAGGGTGGGAGAGATGAGGAGGGAGAGAGGGGAAGGGGGAGAGAGGGGAGGAGGGTTTGGGGGGGGCGGGGAGGGGGGCAGGGTGGGAGAGACGAGGAGGGAGAGAGAGGGGAGGAGGGTTTGGGGGGGAGGGGAGGGAAGGGGGGCAGGGTGGGAGAGATGAGGGAGAGAGGGGAGGGGGGGAGAGCGAGGGAAGGAGGGTTTGGGGGGGAGGGAAGGGGGGCAGGGTGGGAGAGATGAGGGAGAGAGGGGAAGGGGGGGAGAGCGAGGGGAGGAGGGTTTGGGGGGGGAGGGGAGGGGGGGAGAGCGAGGGGAGGAGGGTTTGGGGAGGAGGGGAGGGAAGGGGGGCAGGGTGGGAGAGATGAGGGAGAGAGGGGAAGGGGGGGAGAGCGAGGGGAGGAGGGTTTGGGGGGGGAGGGAAGGGGGAGAGGGGGGAGGAGGGTTTGGGGAGGAGGGGAGGGAAGGGGGGCAGGGTGGGAGAGGGAGGGGGGAGAGTGAGGGGAGGAGGGTTTGGGGAGGAGGGGAGGGAAGGGGGGCAGGGTGGGAGACACGAGGGAGAGAGGGGAGGGGGGAGAGCGAGTGGAGGAGGGTTTTGGGGGGGGGAGGGAAGGGGGGCAGGGTGGGAGAGATGAGGGGGAGAGGGGAGGGGGGGAGAGCGAGGGAAGGAGGGTTTGGGGGGGAGGGAAGGGGGGCAGGGTGGGAGAGATGAGGGAGAGAGGGGAGGGGGGGAGAGCGAGGGGAGGAGGGTTTGGGGGGGGAGGGGAGGGGGGGAGAGCGAGGGGAGGAGGGTTTGGGGAGGAGGGGAGGAAGGGGGGCAGGGTGGGAGAGACGAGGGGGGGAGAGCGAGGGGAGGAGGGTTTGGGGGGGGGAGGGAAGGGGGGCAGGGTGGGAGAGATGAGGGAGAGAGGGGAGGAGGGTTTGGGGGGGGAGGGGAGGGAAGGGGGGCAGGGTGGGAGAGATGAGGGAGGGGGGGAGAG
>CAUPSL010001178.1:0-2500 GCA_963514005.1 Raja brachyura
TTTTATCACTTCCCTCGACGGCCATACGACTTTTTTCCCGTATCGTATCTCAATCCATACTGCGGCCTCGCGGAGC
The DNA here is from genome assembly GCA_963514005.1 of Raja brachyura. Next base: position 77 of record CAUPSL010001178.1, read on the forward strand.
AGGCGGCCCCTTTTAGGGATCGGCATCGGGAGCTCCAACGGCAGGAGCTTCGACCGCCCCGATCGCGGGAGCATCGATCTGGCCGATGCGGGAGATTCGATCGCCGACTTGCGAAGGAGTTAAAGAGAAAGAGAGTAAAGGGATAGTTAATGACCCCCTGAATTCACGGTAGAAAGCTCAGAAAGGGATAGGAGAGTATGGCCAAGTGTAATAGGGAGCCGATGTGAAAAGTGAGATGCGTAAGGAATTATAAGTATTGTCTGGGAATGCGCGAAGTATAAGAATTAAAGTAGATGAGTTTGAGGCTCCGTTGGTAGATATGACATTGCGGGGATTACTGAGAAATGCTGCAGGAGCATCGGGCCTGTGAACTTAATATTCAGGGTTACACATCCTATAGAAAGGACATGCAGGTGGGCAGAACGGGGTGGTGGCTCTGCTTGTGAGGGATGAAATTCAGTCCCTTGCGGGGGAAGACACACTGACGAGGTAGAGTCATTGTGGATTGAGTTGAGGAATTGTAAAGGCAAGAAGACGCTAATTGGTGTTATCTACAGACCCCCAAATAGTAGCCCGGATGTAGGGTGTAAGTTGCAGCAGGAGTTAAAACTGGCATGTAACAAAAGTAATGCCACTGTGGTGATGGGGGATTTCAATATGCAGGTAGACAGGGAAAATCAGGTTGGTTCAGAACCCCCAAGATAGAGAGTTTATAGATGCCTCCGAGGTGGATTCTTAGAGCAGCTTCTAATGGAGCCGACCAGAGTAAAGGCAATTCTGGATTTAGTGTTGGCCAATGAACCAGAGGAGAGGAGATTATTATCTCAATGGGGTTCGGTTAGGTAAGGGGGAGGTACATCGAGACCTGGGTATCCTTGTACACTGGTCACTGAAAGTAGGCATGCAGGTACAGCAGGCAGTGAATAACGCTAATGGAATGTTGGCCTTCAGAACAAGAGGATTTCAGTATTTGTGTAACGACGTTCTTCTGCAGTTGTATAGAGCTCTGGTAAAAATAACATCTGGAGTATTGTGTACAGTTTTGGTCTCCTAATTTGTTGAAGGGAATCCTTGTGATTGAGGAAGTGCAGTGTAGGTTCACGCGATTGATATTTGGGATGGCGGGAATCGGGGACTCTCATATCAGGAAATATAGAAAAGACTAGGCTTGTATCCGCTGGAGTTTAGAAGGATGAGGGGAAACAAACATAGACATAGAAACATAGAAAATAGGTGCCCTTCGAGCATGCACCGCCATTCAATATATTCATGGCTGATCATCCCATGTTCATATATTTTATCATATCGTATAGAAACATATATAATTGCAAAAGGACTGGACAAGCTAAATGCAGGTAAAATGTTCCCAATGCTGGTTGAGTCCAGAACCACGGGCCAAATTCTTAGAATAAAGGGGAAGCCATTTAAGGCTGAGGTGAGAAATAGATTTTTCACCTGGAGAAGTATGAATTTGTGGAATTCCCTGCCCCGGGGGGCAGTGGAAACCAAATCACTGGATGGATTTAATAGAGGGTCAGATAGAGGGTCAGATAGAGTTCTATGAGCTCGTGGAATCGAGGAATATGGGGAGAAGGCAGGCACGGGTTATAAATTGGGGCCGATTAGCCATGATCGCACTGAATGCGGGCTCGAAGTACCGCATGGCCTCCTCATGCACTTATTTGTTATGTTATCTTAGTTCTATTCTTTATCTGCCTGTCGCGCACCGACTCCAACACTCCTGATCTTTGCCTGAAAGACGAGCCGGTGTTCAGCCCCGGAGAACGTGTTCACTAATGCCCAGTGTCCGTTCCCTTCTCTTCCCGCAGTGAATTTAGTGGCGATTGTGATCCTGTCCCGGGGAAAGTGCGGCCTCTCCACCTGCACCACTCGCTACCTGGTGGCCATGGCAGCGGCCGATCTACTGGTCATTATCACCGAGGTCATTTTGTTTCAGCTCAAATATCATTACTTTTGGTGGAGTTTCCTGTCCATCACCCCTGTGTGCAGAGTTAACGCTGTACTGCATTATGCAGCTGCAGACTGTTCTGTCTGGTTCACCGTCACTTTCACCTTTGATCGGTTTGTCGCCATTTGTTGCCAGAAGCTGAAAACAAAATATTGCAGCGGGAAAACTGCGGCTGCGGTTCTCGCAACAGTCGGCGTTCTGTTCTGTCTGAAAAACGTTCCCCGCCACTTCATACGGGAACCCAGATATATCATCGACAATGTACCGTGGGGCTGTGCCACGATGGGCATTTATTACACTGACCCTGGGTGGGTGGCATTTGACTGGATCGACGCTGTTTCAACTCCGCTCCTCCCTTTCGCTGTAATCCTGCTGCTCAACGCTCTGACAGTCCGGCACATTCTAATGGCCAGTCGGGTCCGTAAGGGGCTGAGGGGTCAGAGCCAGGGGGAGAA
>CAUPSL010001178.1:5000-45328 GCA_963514005.1 Raja brachyura
CTTTAGCATTTTCACACCAAAGCACACTTTTGTATTTTCACACCAAAGCATACTTTTGCATTTTGAAACTAAAAAACACTTTTGCATTTTGAAACCGACACATTTTGCATAAAGGGTGGGAATTAATAAGCTTTGGATTATTTCTGATCCTTTTCGGACACATACGGTTTCATTTATTTATAGATACTGTTTATGACACTTTATACATATTCTTGTTTTGATTTTTGTATGCTGCTTCACGCTTGCTTTTTATAATTTTATTCTGTTGGAAATAAATACATAAATAAATAATTTGGCCCTCCGGAATGGGCGTCGCCTTCGTGGCGTGATCGATAGGAGAGAGAATCTCAGCATTTTCAAACCCAAGGCAACTTTAGTACTTTCAAAACCAAGGCAACTTTAGCATTTTCAAATCAAAGGCTACTTTAGCAGTTTCCAACCAAAGGCAACTTTAGCATTTCCAAACGAAAGCACATTGACATTTTCAAACGAAAGCACACGTCAGCATTTTCAAACCAAAACACACCTCTGCATTTTTAAAACAAAACACACTTGAGCATTTTCAAAACAAAACACACTTTTGCATTTTCGAACCAAGACACACATTTGCATTTTCAAACCAAACACACACTTTTGCATTTTCAAACTAGAACACCCATTTTGCATTTTCAAACTACATTTTCAAACCACATTAAGGGCCCTCACAGGTCAGTAGATCCTCTCACAGTTTAATAGACATGCGTTCAGTATTATTCACAGCTCAGACTGCGAGACTCGTCCTCTCGCTCCCCTATCTTGCAAATAACTCAGGCAACTCCACACTTCCGGGTGTTATAGGGCGATGGGTTCTATATATGACTAAGAGATACTGTATAGTATGTGAGGGTTATTTTATTTTCTTTTTTTCTCTCTTTATTTGGATGGCTTCGTAAATATTTGATTAGTGTATAAATGTTAATAATTTGGTGTACATATAGCTGCTGGTGTACATATGGTGGACATATAGCTGCTAAATTTTATAAGAAAATTATAAGCAGTTAAATAAAGTGTAGTAATTAATAAGCGTTGGCTTCTTCCTGGTCCTTTTCGGACACATACGATTTCATTTATGTATAGATACTGTTTATGGCACTTTATAAATATTATTGTTTTGTTTTTTGTATGCTGTTTCACACTTGCTTTTTATTCTTGTAATCTGTTCGAAATAAATAATTAAATAAATAATTTGTCCCTCCGGAATGGGCGTGGCCTTCGTGGCGTGATGGACAGGAGAGGGAATCTCAACATTTTTTAACCATTACCAAGTCTTTTATTTTTTATCGATGGGGTGAATCTTCTTGTTCTGCGCAGCGGAGGGGGAGTGAGTAAAATGGACAGAACTCACGGCCGTAAGTGGTAGCGTTTTTCTCAAATCAATATGCAGTTGAACAGGAAGTTGTCAAGATCAGAGTTTCAATTATATATATTACATAATGCAACTTTAATTAGGCAAGGCAAATTTAATGTGCCACGGCAACTTTAATTAGGCCAGGCAACTTCAGCAGTTTCAAACCCAAGGCAACTTTAGCATTTCCGAACCAAAGGCTACTTTAGCAGTTTGAAACCAAAGGCAACTAACATTTTCAAACGAAAGCACATTTTGCATTTTCAAACGAAAGCAAATGTCAGCATATTCAAACCAAAGCAGACTTTAGCATGTTCAAACCAAAACACACATTAGCATTTTTAAACCAAAGCTCACTTTTGTATTTTACAACCAAAGCACACTTTAGCATTTTCAAACCAAAACACACCTCTGCATTTTCAAAACAAAACACACTCTAGCATTTACAAACCAAAACACACTTTTCAATTTTCAAACCAAGACACACTTTTGCATTTTCAAACCAAAACACACTTTTGCATTTTCAAACTAAAATACACTTTTGCATTTTCAAACTAAAACACACTTTTGCATTTTCAAACTAATACACACTTTTGCATTTTCAAACTACATTTTCAAACCACATTAAGCGCCCTCGCAGGTCAGTATATCCTCTCAGTTTAATAGACATGTGTTCAGTATTATTCACAGCTCAGACTGCGACTCGCGACCTCTCGCTCACCTATCTTGCAAATAACTGAGGCACCTCCACACTTCCGAGTGATATATGGTGATAGGTTGTATATATGACTAAGAGATACTGTATAGTATATGAGGTGTTTTCTTTCTTTTTTTTCTCTCTTTTTTTGGATGGCTTTGTAAACATTTGATTAGTGTATAAATGTAAATAAGTTGGTGTACATATAGCTGCTGGTGTACATATGGTGGGAATATAGCTGCTAAATGTTTATAAGAAAATTATAAGCAGTGGGAATAAGGGGTGGGAATTAATAACCGTTGGCTTCTTCCTGCTCCTTTTCGGACACATACGATTTCATTTATGTATAGATACTGTTTATGGCACTTTATAAATATTATTGTTTTGTTTTTTGTATGCTGTTTCACACTTGCTTTTTATTCTTTCAATTTGTTGGAAATAAATAATTAATTACATAATTTTTCCCTCCGGAAGGGGCGTGGCCTTCGTGGCGTGATCGACAGGAGAGAGAATCTCAACATTTTTTTAACTATTACTAAGTCTTTTATTTTTTATCGATGGGACGAATCCTCGTTTCGTCCCATCGTTGCATTTTCAAACCAAAACACACTTTTGCAGTTTCAAACTAAAATACACTTTTGCATTTTCAAACTAAAACACACTTTTGCATTTTCAAACTACATTTTGAAACCACATTAAGCGCCCTCGCAGGTCAGTATATGCTCTCAGTTTAATATACATGCGTTCAGTATTATTCACGGCTCAGTCTGCGAATCGCAACCTCTCGCTCCCCTATCTTGCAAATAACTGAGGCACTTCCACACTTCCGGGTATTATATGGCGATGGGTTCCACATATGACTAAGAGATTCTGTATAGTATATGAGGGTTTTTTCTTTTCTTTTTTTCTCTCTTTTTTGGATGGCTTTGTAAATATTTGATTAGTGTATCAATGTAAATATGTTGGAGTACATATAGCTGCTGGTGTACATATGGGGTACATTTAGCTGCTAAATTTGTATAAGAAAATGATATGCAGGTGGCGTCAATGGTGGGGTAAGAGACGCTGCTGTTCGCTCTGCTCCCAAAGACTGTTTTAACGAGCTAAAATACGAGTTGGAAGACGGAGGAGTTCTAAAAATAACTACCGGATCTGTAGTTATTTAATTGTGTGTTATCAGAAGTCCTGCTGATAACAGAGAATAACGGCAGTTTTAAATGAAAAAGACTAAAACTCGCCAGAAGCCTTCGGCTGCAAGAACTTATCTGAAAAAACCTGGAAAGACTCCTCAATCCCCTCAAGCATCAGCTGGAAGTTCAGAAGAAGAAACTGACTTTCAAAACCCTTCTACAGAAATGACTTCAATGGAGGAACAACTGGAAAAGTCAGTAACAGCTTTAGTCAGTGAAAACATCTCTAAAGTGAAACGAGAGGGGAATGTCGCGCCGGAAAAAGCCTTTCCAAAAGCCTCCCCGTAAAAAATAAACAAGGTAATGATAAGCTGATGGGAAAAATTGACGACTTGGCCAAACGTGTGGTCGAGATTGAGGAGGACGTAAACAATAAAATTAAGCGGGGTGATAAGAACTGTAATAAAAAGCTGAACGCGATGTCAAAGTCCACTGATGCGGCTATGGAAGGAATGGATAATTCGTTAACTGAGATGGCTAAGGAGATAAAGAGACTAAAAAGGTGCAAGAAAGTACTGGGAGGGAGCTTGCTAAAATGAAGTATAAATGTATGGACCTGGAAGCAAGATCGAGCAGGCAAAACTTGAGGATAGTTGGAGTAAAAGAAGGAAAGGAGAGTGGACAGAACTTTCAGGAGTTTGCTGCCAACTTACTCAAACAAGTACTTAAGCTGCCTGAAGCCCCGAGAATAGATACGGTTCACCGGGTCCGACGTAAGGCTCAAGCAAGCTCAAGTGCTCCCCCAAGGCAGATTATTCTGAAATTCTATGATATTTCAACCCTGGAAGGAATTATGAAAAATATTCCACATGGAGTGAATTTGATGTTTGGAGAAGACAAACTAAGATTCTTCCGTGATTTTCCAGCCGAAGTTATGGTAAAGAGGGACAAGTTTACAAACACGAGAAGGCTACTGAAGGAGGTCGAGGGAGTAAGATATGGGATAGTATATCCCGCGAAATTGAGAATTACTTATAACTCTGTCGTAAGTGCAGTCACGGATCCAGAAGTGGCATTTAAATATGCACAAAGTATCACACAAGAGGCCTACTGATAATTAGGAGTTGCTCTCCCACAATAACACAGAAGAATTGCGTTTCCATTTTTTTTAACATACAAAAAAGACTGCTCTGGTTCATCATGGCGAATTTTCATCGAGGCATTGTCTAGACATCTTATCTTTGGAATGCTAATTCAAGGTCGGATTTTAAGTTTCATTTCAGCAAAGGATTGGAAAAGAAAAAAACTGTGGCGGGGAAAATAACTTGAGAATATGGGAAAATATTATCAGTGGACTTGTAGATAGAATCTTATGATTTAAGAAACACACAATTAGATACTAACATAAAATATAATTAATAAAATTGTGTAATATTAAGACATAGCGTAATAATGGCTGTTTTTATTTCATGATGTTAATTACTTGCTAAATATAAGAATAACGAGTTAAATATGATTGATAAGTATTAACATACCAATGAATTTTATGGATATAGTAGATTTAGTTTAAATTGCGAGCGAAGTGGAGGGGAGGAGACTCAGACACTTGGACGTTATCCAAGGGTACTTGGAAGTTATCCGGGCTTTTGTGTCGGACGACAGGAGGTTCCAAGATTAACCCCTTGGGGCCTGCTGTTGTCTGATACAAATGTTTGAGACTTAATTGTAATAGATCTTGGCATATCGATAGATATGGATATATAATTAACATAATCACTGTTATATCTAAGTATATACTTAATGTTGGAAACTCTCCTTTATTTTGTTTTTCCTCTTTGAAGATACATTTCTAATCTATCTATCGTAGTGTGTTCTATTTTATATATGTATATATTTTAACTTATATTGCTCTCTCTTCCAATTAATAACAATTGGTCAAGCGGCAGAGCAAAACATATAAAAACATCTACGGAAGCTGATAAGAATTTTTCTACCACCTGTGGTTTGTTTTTAGCTATAATATCTTTATTTTTGGATATTATAATTTCACTTTTTGTTTGTTAATTATCTTTTCACGACTCTACACTTTCTGGTCTTTTTCAAGGTCTATTCTGTAGGGGAGATGCCAACAAAATCAAATAGTTGGGGATGATCATCCCTCACCTAGAGTAATGAGGTTCTTGGTTGCACCGTGTGAAGTAAAGGTGTTAACATGATCCATAATGCAAGACGATAAACAAAAGAAAACTGGAGGAATCACGTTCTGCAGTTGGAATATAAGGGGCGCTAATGAACCAATTAAAAGTGGCAGGATCTTTGCCCAATTAAAAGCTTTAAATAGTGATGTCATTTTCTTACTAGAGACACATCTGAAATATCAAACACAGATAAGACTGAAGGCAAATTGGATAGGGCAAACATACCACTCTTCATTTACTTCTAAATCTAGAGGCACGGCCATTATCATTCGTAAAGGTAAACCATTTAAATTAAAGAATATCATAGCAGATAAAGAGGGGAGGTACGTTATAGTCACGGGAGACATTTATTCCACTCCACTTACTTTGATAAATATTTATGCTCCTAATTTTGACAACCCTCAATTTTTTAGTAAAATTCTGGATACAATTTCAGAACTTAACTATCAAGATGTGATAATAGGGGGAGATTTGAATTGTGTTTTAGATCCATATTTGGATAAATCTACAAAACAAAAAAGGATTAACATAAAATCTAAAACAAGTGAACTCCTAAATACATACATGAAAAATACCAACATGACAGATGTATGGAGGATCGCCAACCCAGTAGGTTGAGAATATTCATTTTATTCAACGGTACATAAAACATACTCACGTATTGATTATTTCTTAGTGGACACAAAATTAATTCCATACACATAAAATGCTAAATATCACAATAGTATTATTTCTGATCATTCCCCGTTAACTTTCTCTTTAAAATTAGAAGGAATGCCTGACAAAAAATCGTTTTGGAGGTTGAACCCTCAAATATTAAACAACTCACAAGGTTGTACATATTTAAAAGAGCAGATAAAATTCTTCTTTGAGACAAATGATACACCAGATATTTCACCCTCCTTATTACGGGGAACTTTTAATGCATTTATGAGAGGAACTATAATCTCATATCAAGCTTTCCAAATAAAAAGAATAATACTGAACATTTACAGCTAGAACAAGAAATTAGACAATTAGATTTAGAAAATGCTAAAGAACCAACTATAGGTAAACACTATAAGATAACAATGCTAAAATATAAATTAAATAACATTTTATCGGCCAGAATAATAAGATTATTTCAAATTACAAAACAAGAACATTTTGAATTTGGTGATAAACCACATAAACTCTTAGCACGCAACTGAAAAAACGGGAAACATAAAATACAATTACTAAAATTAAATCTGACAAAGGGGAATTACTAACACTACCTAAAGATATAAATACAAGATTTGCTCAATATTATCAAAATTTAAATACATCGAAAACCTCTGCAAATAATACTCATATTACAAATTTGTTAGACAATTGTAACCTTCCAAAATTAAATACGGTGGAACAAGAGAGATTAGGAGCTCAGATTACACTTCAGGAAATAGAAAAAACAATGTTTGTTGAAGAATGGCAAAACGCCAGGGCCAGACGGCTTTAGTAATGAATTCTACAAAAGATTCCACGAGATAATTTCTGCACGCTGGCAAGATTTGTATATATACGCTTTTAAAGAAACGAACCTACCAGAAACACTAACTGAGTCAACTATTACACATACCAAAAAAGGACAAAGATCTAGAAGACCCAGGCTCATATATAGAGCTATAGCACTCCTAAATACAGATCAAAAATATTAGCTAAGACACTAGCGAGAAGATTGAGTAAATATGTTAGCAACCTAATAAACACGGATCAAACTGGATTTATACCAAATATATACTCATTTAACAATTTGAGACGGCTGTCTAATAAAATGTACTCATATACTCATATAATATGTGTTTAATATATAATACTGAAGAAGACCTAGCAATGATCTCATTGGATGCAGAAAAAGCTTTCGATCAAATAGAATGGCAATATTTATTCAAACTATTGCAAACATTTAACATGGGAGATGACATTATCTTATGGGTAAAATTATTATATGATAAGCCGACGGCTCGAATACTGACTAATAATATATTATCCCCGGAATGAAAGTTTACAAAATATACATCATTGTTGGTTAAATGCTAGACACATCTTGATACAATTTAAAGTACTACATAGATTACATTATTCCAAATCAAAATTACATAGAATGTTTTCAAATATACCAGCCATATGTGATAGATGTCAATATTTAGAAGGTAATCTAACACACTCATTCACAAACTGTATAACAATTATGACTTTTTGGGCAGAAAATTTTAAGATAATATCGAATGTTGTTAATACAAATTTTCTACCTGACTCAAAACTAATAATATTAGGAATATTAGAAACAGATCAATTAATAACAATAAATCAAATAATTTTTTATTGATTACAGTTTAATAATTGGGAAAAAAACTTATATTGACATTTTGGAAGGGTCCTACATCCCCCACAATTAAAATGTGGATCACTGAAATGTCGGAGACACTTAATTTTGAACGATTAAGACTTGTCCTTCTGGGCAAGTTGGATCAATTCAGAGGGGTATGGTCTCCATTTATTGAATGTTTAAAGGGTCAAAGTGGTTCGGTGCGAGAACCTGACTGATGCCTGAACGAAGAAAAAGACGAAGATTTACATATAATAACCCATGATATATCTCCAATGATGTACAAACTGCTTAATACTTCATTCATTTTTCTGAAGTTTTATTTTTATTTTATTTTTCTCTTATATTTTCTATCTATATAAAAAATGAAAAATTCTTAGAAGTAAAAATTATAAATATCTGTTAATATTAATATTAATAACATTAAGAATGTATATGACATGTATATTTCTATTTTGATATGTACTTCTAATAAAAATATTTAACAAAAAATATATATATATTAGCCCCGAAATTCCAATTGGCAAGGGGCAATAGGCAGGGGTGCGCACTTACTCCCCTGCTATTTGTACCAGTGATAGAGCCTTTAGCAGAAAGTATAAGAAGTCATCTGAATATTCATGGATATAATACCAAACACTCAAATAATAAAATTTCATTATATGCAGACGACATATTATTATATATTACAAATTCGCAAATTAGCACACCATATATACTAACTTTAATAGAGGAATTTGGTTCTTTTTCTGGATATAGAATAAACTGGAACAATATCGAAATTATGACGATAAAACCTCAAGGGCGGTTACATCTGTTGAAATTCCCCTTGAGAATTGCAACAGAAAAATGTAAGTATTTGGGCATCCAAATTACTAGGAAATATAAATCATTACTCAACGCAAACTATATGCCATTAATAACGAAATTAAATGGGTTGATAAAATTCTGGAAAACACTGCCGATGTCCTTATTAGGCAGAATAAACGCGATAAAAATGATCTTCTTACCTCAAATACTGTACCTATTTCAATCAATACTAATATACTTACCTAAAACATTCTTTAAAAAATTAGGTTCTGATATTATAATCTTCATATGGGATTATAAATCACATAGAATTAAGAAAAAAACACTTGTGTAAATCTAAAGAATCAGGGGGACTGACACGCACTAACTTATTGCATTACTATTGGGCAGTGAATTTTAAAAATATTATCTAGTGGTTGGACAGTTCTGCACAACAGGTAGATTGGATAAGAATGGAGAAAAAGGATTGTTCTCCTTATAATATAGGAGCGATCCTTCTTTCCCCGATGAAACTGAACAATATAATATATAAGAAGAATCCAATTATTCACAGTATAATACGAATTTGGACTCAAATATAATTAACTTTAAAATTAAGAAATTCATCACTTCCTTCTCCAATAACTAATAATCCCTCATTCAAACCATCCATTATTGATAACACGTTTATCCATTTGGGAAATATTAGGACTTAAAACATTGGGAGACATGTATGATATGGGAAAACTTTTATCATTCCAACAATTACAACTAAAATATAATTTGAAAAATAATCAATATTTCAAATAGCTTCAAATTTAAGATTATTTGAAGAAATATATACAAGGATATCAAACCCTAACCCCAGATTTATTGGAGGAAGGAATGAACAGAAAGGCAGAATCAATCAATTTAGTATCTTACTTATATAATATAATTTTAAATATAGAAACACCAACGACAATTAGAAGGGACTGGGAAAAAGAGTTATTGATAAAAATTCATAATGATAGATGGGAAAATAATTGATTATATGTAAATAAATGTTCAATTAATATAAGACATAACCTAATTCAATTTAAAATTTTACATAGATTATATTATTCTAAAACAAGACTGAATAAAATATTCTCAATGTTTCCTCCATCTGTGACAAATGTCTAACTCAAAATGCCACCATAGCACATTCCTTTGTCTCTTGTATAAAACTGTATACATTTTGGAATGAAATTTTCGAATTTTTACAAAACTATTTAACACAAAATTGAACCCCAATACGGAAATGATTATCTTTGGATCAATGGAAGAGGGAAGTAAACTAACTATATTCCAAGAAGCGGTTCTTAATTACGGCCTAATAACAGCAAAAAAACTTATACACACATTTTCGAACAACGCAACCACGCCAACATTCAAAATGTTGGTTTCAAATATGTCTAAAACCCTTCATCTTGAAGAAATTAGATTTCTCCTACTAGGCAAAGTAGACCAATCCTCAAAGACTTTATCTCATTTTATCAACGTTTTTTTTTTTTTTTGTTTACTTTATTTTATTAGAAGTAATCCATTTACAATAATGTAAACAACTTTACAAACCTCAACTTAATTACATATTATTTTTTAAATTACCCATTGACAGTTATCATCTTCTATTTTTTTGGAAATAAAGAAAAGAATAGAATAGATTTAAATCAATAAGAAAGTGATTAAATAATAATTTGATTATATAGAAAAGAAGAAGAAAATAGAGCAAAGAAAAAAGATTATAGATTAACAGAAAATGAAAAAATATTATATATATATATATATCAATGAAAATCAACAAAATATATTGTATCTAAAACTATTACAAATAGTGATATCAATGAAGACATGCCTATTAATCCTAGTATAAGAATCAATTATTCTCATCAAATCCCGCTGGGTACCCGTCAGGCTGTGACGTCAAGAACAGCTACTTCTCTAGATACTGTATATATGGAGACCATATTTGTTCGAAGATATTATATTTGTCCAATAGGACAAATCTGATTCTTTCTAATTGTAACGTCTCCAACATCTCTGCTGCCCACATTTTAATTGTGGGGGATAATGTTCCCTTCCAAAATTTCAATATGATTTTTTTCCCTATTATCAAACAGTAATCAAAGAAATTTCTTTGATTTCCTGTAAGTACTGAATTTGAATCCAGAATCCCAAGTATTATTAACTTTGGGTCTGGATCCAATCTAATTTTTAGAACCTCAGAAATAACCTTAAAGATTTCTGTCCAGTAATAATTCAGTTTGGAACATGTAGCAAAACTATGTGTTAAATTTGCTTCTAAATTCTTACATTTATCACAAATTGAAGAGAGATTGTGAAAGATACTATTTAATTTAGTTTTTGAATAGTGTAATCTGTATAATACTTTGAATTGTATCAATGTATGTCTGGCATTTAGCGAACACCGATGTATTTGCTGTAAACTTTCTTCCCAATTTTCTTTTGTTATGGATAAACCAATTTCCTTTTCCCATGCTTGCCGATATGTTTCCGTTGTTGGGTTCTCCTTATCCAATATTATGTTATATATATAGGCTATTAATGTTTCTGTATTTGGATGTAAATTAAACAAATCATCTAATAATCCTGGTACTTTATTTTTATAATCTAATGTGTTTGATTTTATATAATCTCTAATTTGTAAGTACCTAAACAAGTGTTGCGGAGACAATCCGTAGATATCTTGTAACTCTTGGAATAAAAGAAATTTTCCTTTTCTATAAAGGTGCTCTATCCTTTTAATTCCTAAATCATCCCAATGTCTAAACCCTCCATCCAATATAGAGGGCTTAAATAATGGGTTATTCATTATTGGTAGTCTGAGTGAAAGATTATCTAGTTGTAAAGTCTTAACTATTTGTTTCCAAATACGTCTATTATTATAAATTATAGGGTTGTCCTTATAAATTGTTTTTTGTACTTCCTTTGGGGCAAAAAGAACCGAGCCTACATTATAGGGTAAACAATCTTCCTTTTCCATCTTTAACCACATTGGTTCATAATCCATATTTACCCACCAAAAATTCATATTCTTAATCTGGACTGCCCAAAAATAATATAAAAAATTCGGAAGTGCTAATCCTCCATTTATCTTAGATTTACATAAATGTTTTTTACTTATTCTATGGTTTTTATAATCCCAAATAAAACTATAAATAATATTATCTATTTTTTTAAAAAGGTCTTTGGGAGAAAAAAAGGAATAGCCTGGAACAAATATAATAATTGTGGTAAAAACACCATCTTTATAGCGTTTATTCTACCAATCATGGATATAGGGAGTGTTTTCCAGTACAAAATATTTTTTTTAAGTTTATCTAATAATAGAGGGTAATTAGATTTAATTAGTGAGCTATAAGATTTAGTTACATTAATTCCTAAATATTTAAATTTGTCTTTAACTATTTTTAATGGATATTGTTGTAATATATTTAAGTTAATTCCTGTTATAGGCATAATATCACTTTTATTCCAGTTAATCATAAATCCTGAAAATGTGCCAAATTTAGTTATAACATTAAATAACTTAGGTATACTAATTTCCAGTTTTGTAATATAAATCAAAACATCATCTGCATATAAAGATATTTTGTTAGTTGTTGTGTCAGTATTATAGCCATAGATTTCAGGTTCTGATCTGATTCTTTCCGCCAAAGGCTCTATCATCAAAGCAAATAGTAAAGGCGATAACGAACAACCCTGTCTACAACCCCTAGAGAGCTTAAATTTAGCTGATAATATTTGATTAGTTAAGATTCTTGCCGTTGGATTCAAATATAAAATTCTTATCCATTTACAGAATCTATCCCCCAATTGAAACTTTTCCATTATATTAAATAAATATAACCATTCCACCTGATCGAATGCCTTTTCTGCATCTAACGATACGACTGCTAATTCCCTGTCCCGTACTCTTTTTGAATATATAATATTAAACAAGCGTCTAAGATTATGGGCTGAGCAGCGTTTTGGGATAAAACCTGTTTGATCTTGATGTATTAATTTAGAAATCACTAAACTTAATCTCTGAGATAAAACTTTCGTTAATATTTTTTGGTCTGTATTTAGAAGTGCGATCGCTCTATATGATCCTGGATCTTCCAAATCCTTATCTGCCTTAGGAATAAGTGTAATTGTAGATTCGTTTAAAGATTCTGGTAATTTACCTTGTTCATATGCATATCTATATACTGTATATAATCTTGGGGAAATCAAATCTAGAAATTTTTTATAAAATTCTGCACTTAGGCCATCGGGGCCCGCTGCTTTTCCATTCTTTAACGAACTAATTGATTCTTCAATATCTTTTACTGTTATTTCAGCGTTTAACAAATGTCTACCTTCCTGATCTAAACTATTAATTTGACACTTTTGTAGAAATGTTTCCATATCCACTGTTTGTCCTGTTAATTTAGATGAATAAAGATTTTGATAATATTGTAGAAATCTGTCATTAATATCTTTTGGTATCGTCAATAAATTTCCATCCGCTAATCTAATTCTATGTATCAATTTTTCATCTTCTAATTTTCTAAGTTGTCTTGCTAATAGTTTTTGTTGTTTGTCTCCAAACTCGAAGTGTACTTGTTTGGTTTGTTGAAATAGTTTAATGACTTGGTTAGAATATATTTTATTTAGTCTATATTTTGCTATTGCAATTTTGTTACTTAGCTCTTTAGAAGGGCGTTTTATATTTTCACTATCTAGTTGTTTTATCTCATGTTCTAACTTTTGTTCCATCTTTCTATTTTCTTTATTAAGATAAGCCTGCGCTGATATTATTGCACCACGCATAAATGCTTTAAATGTGTCCCAGAGTAACGATGGTGAAATCTCCGGTTTGTCATTAGTTTCAAAAAATAGTTTAATCTGTTCCATCACATGTTTACAACAGTCCTTATCCTTTAATATCTGGGGATTAAATCTCCAAGTAGTCGTTTTATTGAGTATATCTTTTAGTTTTATCTTAAATGTAAGAGGTGCATGATCTGAAATAATAATATTGTGATATTTTGCGTCATACGTAAAAGGTAGTAATTTTGAATCTATTAAAAAATAATCTATCCTAGAATAAGTTCCGTGTACGGGCGAAAAAAACGAGTATTCTCGTCCGGATGGATTATCTAATCTCCAAATATCCTTAACATTCGATGTATTAATAAAATAATTTATAAGTTTACTTGAATTAGAGGTAGCTTTCCTTTTTGTAGAAGACCTGTCTAGGTAACTATCTAAGGTGCAATTAAAATCACCCCCAATAACTAAATATATATATTGTGGAAATAGGAATATTATTAAATATTTTCTTAAAAAATAGTGGATTATCAAAATTAGGGGCATATATATTCACCAAAATTACTTTCTGTGAATATAATTCCCCTGTAATTATAACATATCTACCCTCTTTATCCTCTATTATAGAACTTTGTTTAAAAGGTATACCTTTACGGATAATTATTGCAACTCCTCTAGATTTGTGTGTAAATGAAGAGTGATATACCTTGGAAATCCATTTTGCTGTTAATCTGTGTTGAGCATCTCTTTTAAGATGAGTCTCTTGGAGGAAGATCACGTCTGATTTCAATCTGTTCAACTGTGCTAATACCTTTCCCCTTTTAATTGGTTCATTAATTCCCTTAACATTCCAACTACAGAAGGTAATTCCACCCCCCCCCCGATCTTCACATTTATATCTTGCATTTTACTATTAGGGTGGTTTTTTTTGGAGTAGCCTTCTCGACCCCTCCAGCCCAGCGGTATACCCAAGCGCCAATCCGATGAGAGTTTTTATCTTCAGTAATCCATATACATATCTTCTTAAAACGATTATACAATATCGTTCGTAACTATTTTCATATAATATGTAACTCAAAATCAAATATTTAATATATAAGAAAAAGTACAAAGTGTAATTAAAAAAAGAGAAAAGGGTGTTAACAGGGTGCCCAGAAAAAAAGGAAACTACACTGGTATAGTGTGTAGTGTGCATTAGTGAGAGCCACACTAGCGTGGCCATTAATCTATTGACTTCCGTTTCTTTTAAGAAAAGAGATGTTAAGCGTTCCAGCTCCTGTCTATAATACTATGTATATTGGGGTGGGGTACTAGCTTTAAGTACTTAGTAAATATTTATATTATTCATATTACTAATTACCAATTATTAATTTCTAGTATAATTAATATTATAGTAGGTAATACTATATTAGGGGGACAATTAAAAATTTACTAATTAATACCAAACTATAACAACATGTCCATTATTGCCCCTCTTTCTTAATGAATAATTCATAACCGCAGGTCGGTAATAAAAGTTCATTCTTCTTCTTCTTCTTCTTCTTCTTCAGCGCTTACTTCTTCTTCTGCTTCCTCTTCTGCCTTCTTCTGTATGCCTCGGGCGAATTCCAGTGCTTTGGTATGCTTAACAAAACGGAATTCCTTGTTGTCGTAGGTCACTCTCAATGTTGCTGGGTACATCAAACCATATCTGAGATCCTTTCCATCCTTTATATTCCGAAGAATACCTCTTGTTTCTGAGAATAGAGATCTTCTCTTAGCCACTTCAGCCGGGTAATCTCTGAAGATACTGATATTAACTCCTTCATATTTCAGATTCCTCTTTATTATTATTATCTTCATCATTTCTTCAAACTCGTGATCATAAGCCACCTTTACAATCATTTGTCTTGGTGGTGCACCACTCCCAGGGGCCCGTCTTAAAGCCCTGTGGGCACGGCCCAACAGTGGTTCTTCGTCCCGATCCAGAATGTCCTTTAGGAGTTTTGCAGCAAATTTCCGCGGGTCCTGATTTCCTTCCCGACCCTCGGGCAATCCTACTATTCGCAAATTCTTACGTCTTTGTCGACCTTCCAAATCAATACATTTCTCATTTATTTTGTGGAGTAATTCTGAAAGGCGTTTATTCTCGGCAAGTAGCTTCTCAGTTTCCTTGGCATTTTTTACAGCAAATTCAGCCAATTCTTTCATTGTGTCATTATGTTGGTCGAGTGTGATGACAATAGGATCAATCTTATCAATCAGCATTTGTTCCAGCCCAGCAACCTTGTCGTTTACCTCAGAGATTCGGTTTTGAAATTCAGCATCCGCCTTTCTTTTCCATTCGTTCATTATATTCTTTACCATCTCGGTAACTTCTTTTGTTAATTCCGCTTTAGTTTTCTCATGAGACACCAGAATCTCCGCTTTAAGAGTTTTTATTTCATCCTTATATTCTTTCTTCATGTCTTTAAATTCATCTTTATATTCCTTCTTCAGATCTTTTATTTCTTTCACCAGTTTCTTCATCTCACCCATCAAGGAACTTTTAAATTCTTCCATTTCAGCTTTTCTCTGTGAGATTTCTTCTTGGGAGGCAGTCAGACTCGAGCCCGAGGCTTTGGTGGCACCAGCCTCTCTTCTAAGGCCCGTTTTCTTCAGGGGAGGGGAGGAGGGCTGCATTTTAAATTTCTTACCGAAGTCGCGCGCCTGATGACGTCACGCAGCCTTCAATCGCACCGGAGCCGTTTTAAATCGATCTCCTGCGGTAAGTAGCGTTAGCACCCTCCTTTAACCCCGTTTTTTTAACAGATTTATACGGAGCTGTTCTGGCGCTGTTCTCCCCTAGAACATGGCGCCACCGGAAGTCTCATTTTATCAACGTTTTGCAAGCATATGGTGCAACATAACATAACCTCAGATATTAAAGGGTTTAGAACCGGGTGACGGATGGGCAAAAATGCGAAATAGGTAGATATCTCATAATCTCTCGTTCCCTTACTTTCTCCTTCTTTAATCTTTTCAGCTTCTCTTCTATGTCCTTTATTTATTTTGCTATCTGTCTCTAAAAAAATAAATAAATAAAAAATAAAATAAAAATTATAAATAAACTTCAACCCAAAACACCCAAACCACCATTTGCCGCAGTGCCATTTAACTTCAACCCAAATAACCCAACCCACCATTTGCAGTAGTGCCTTTTACTTCAAACCAAAGTACCCAAACCACCATTTGCAGCAGTGCCTTTCAACTTGAACCCAAAGAACCCAACCCACCATTCGCTGTAGTGCCTTTTAACTTCATCCCAGAGCACCCATACACCAATTGCAGTAGTGCTGTTTTTTTAACTTCAACCCAAAGCACATAAATCACTATTCGCAGTAGTGCCCTTTAACTTCAACCCAACGCACATCAAACCACTATTTGCAGTTGTGCCTTTTAACTTCAACCCAAATCATCCGTTCAACAATCTGTAGTCGTGCCTTTTGACTTCAACCCAAAGCACATCAAACCACTCTTTGCAGCAGTGCTTTTTAACTTCAACCCAAACACCCAAACCACCATTTGCAGTGGTGTATTTTAACCTCTACCAAAAGCACCCAAATCACCATTGGCAGTAGTCTTTTAAATTAAACCCAAAGCACCCAAACCACCATTTGCAGTAGTGCCTTTTCACTTCACCCCACGCACCCAAACCACCATTTGCCGCAGTGCCTTTTAACTTCAACCCAAATAACCAAAACCACCGTTTGCATTAGTGCCTTTTACTTCAAACCAAAGCACCCAAACCACCATTTTTTGAGCAGTGTCTTTCAACTTCAACCCAAAGAACCCAACCCACCATTTGCAGTAGTGCCTTTCACTTGAACCCAAAGCTCCCAAACCACCATTTGCAGTAGTGCCTTTTTACTTCAAACCAAAACACACAAACCACCATTTGCAGTAGTGCCTTTTAACTTCAACCATAAGCACACAAACCACCATTGGCAGCAGTGTTCTTTAACTTAAACGCAAAGCACCCAACCCACCATTTGCAGTGTTAAAGAAGGAAATGCAGATGCTGGAGAATCGAGGGTTACACAAAAAGCTGGAGAAACTCAGCGGGTGCAGCAGCATCTAAGGAGCGAATGAGATAGGCGACGTTTCGGGTCGAGAGCATTTGCAGTAGTGCCTTTTAAAATCAACCCAAATCACCAAAACCACCATTCGCTGTAGTGCCCTTTAACTTCAACACAAAGCACCCAAAGCGCCATTTGCAGTCGTGTCTTTTTACCTCAAACACTAGCACCCACACTACCATTCGCTGTCGTGCCTTTTAACTTCATTCCAAAGCACCCATACACCAATTGCAGTGGTGCTGTTTTTTAACTTCAACCCAAAGCACCCAAACCACCATTTGCAGTAGTGCCCTTTAACTTCAACCCAAATCACCAAAACCACCATTCGCTGTAGTGCCCTTTAACTTCAACACAAAGCACCCAAAACGCCATTTGCAGTCGTGTCCTTTTACCTCAAACACTAGCACCCACACTACCATTCGCTGTCGTGCCTTCTAACTTCATTCCAAAGCACCCATACACCAATTGCAGTGGTGCTGTTTTTTAACTTCAACCCAAAGCACCCAAACCACCATTTGCAGTAGTGCCTTTTACTTCAAACCAAAGCACCCAAACCACCATTTTTTGAGCAGTGTCTTTCAACTTCAACCCAAAGAACCCAACCCACCATTTGCAGTAGTGCCTTTCACTTGAACCCAAACACCCAAACCACCATTTGCAGTAGTGCCTTTTTACTTCAAGTCAAAGCACCCAAACCACCATTTGCAGTATTGCCTTTTTACTTCACCCAAAGCACCAAACCACCATTTGCAGAAGTGCCTTTTTAATCCAAACCAAGGCACCCAAAGCACCATTTGCACTAGTGCCTTTTACCTTCAACCCGAAGCACCAAGACCACCATTTGCAGTTGTGTCATTGAAATCCAACCCAAATCATCCAAACAACCATTCAGTATCGCCTTTTAACATCAACCCAAAACACACAAACCGCCATTTGTGGTAGTGCTTTTTAACTCAACCCAAAGCACCAAAACCACCATTTGCTGCAGTACTTTCGATCTTTAACCCAAAGCACCCAAACTACCATTTGCAGTAGTATATTGTAACTTCTACCAAAAGCACCCAAACCACTATTGGCAGTAGTCTTTTAAATTAAACCCAGAGGACCCAAACCACCATTTGCAGTGGTACCTTTTCACTTCACCCCAAGCACCCAAACCACCATTTGCAGTAGTGCCTTTTAACCTCACAGTACCTAGAGCACCCAAACCACCATTTGCAGTAGTGCCTTTTTAGTTCAATCTCAAACATTCAAATCACCATTTGCAGTAGTGCCATTTAACTTTAAACTAAAGGACCCAGATCACCATTGGCAGTAGTGCCTTTTAACTTCAACCCAAAGCACCCAAACCACCATTTGCAGCAGTGCCTTTTAACTTCAACCCAAAGCACACAAACCACCATTTGCAGTAGTGCTTTTAACTTCAACCCAAAGCTCCCAAACTACCATTTGCAGTAGTGCCTTTTTACTTAAACCAAAACACCCACACTACAATTTGTTGTGGTGATTTTTAACTTCAACCCAAAGCAGCCAAACCACTATTTGTAGTAGTGTATTTTACCTCAAACTAAAGCACCCTCACTAACATTCGCTGTCGTGCATTTTAACTTCACCCCAAAGCACCCAAACCACTATTCATATAACATATAACATATAACAATTACAGCACGGATACAGGCCTTCTCGGCGCCTTCCATTCCGTGCCGACCATTTATTTTCCCCTAGTCCCATCTACCTGCGCCCAGACCATACCCCTCCACTTCCTTCCCGTCCATATACCTATCCACTTTACTTTTAAATGTTAAAATCAATACTGCCTCCACCACGTCTGCTGGAAGATCATTCCACACAGCCACCACTCTCTGAGTAAAGACGTTCCCCTCATGTTACCCCTCATGTTCGCAGTAGTGCCCTTTAACTTCAACCCAAAGCTCATCAAACCACCATTTGCAGTAGTGCCTTTTAACTTCAACCCAAAGTATCCAAACCAAGATTGGCAGTAGTGTCTTTTAGCTTGAACCCAAAGCACCCAAACCACCATTTGCAGTAGTGCCTTTTAATTTCAACCCAATGCACCCAAACTACCATTTGCAGTCGTGCCCTTGAATTTCAACCCCAAGTACCCAATCCACCATTTGCAGTAGTGCCTTGTAACTTCAACGCAAGGCACCCAAGCAACCATTGCCAGTAGTGTATTTTAACTGTAACCCAAAGCACCCAAACCACCATTTAGACCAGTGCCTTTTAACTTCACCCCAAAACAACAAAACCACCATTCGCTGTAGTGCCCTTTAACTTCAACACAAAGCACCCAAAGCGCCATTTGCAGTAGTGTCTTTTTACCTCAAACCAAAGCACCCACACTACCATTCGCTGTCGTGCCTTTTAACTTCATCCCAGAGCACCCATACACCAATTGCAGTAGTGCTGTTTTTTAACTCCAACCCAAAGCACATAAATCACCATTCGCAGTAGTGCCCTTTTCACTTCACCCCAAAGCACAGCAAATCACTATTTGCAGTAGTGCTTTTTATCTTCAACCCAAACACCCAAACCACCATTTGCAGTATTGCCTTTTTACGTCACCCAAAGCACCAAACCACCAGTTGCAGAAGTGCCTTTTTAATCCAAACCAAGGCACCCAAATCACCATTTGCACTAGTGCCTTTTACCTTCAACCCGAAGCACCAAGACCACCATTTGCAGTTGTGTCATTGAAATCCAACCCAAATCATCCAAACAACCATTCAGTATTGCCTTTTAACATCAACCCAAAACACACAAACCGCCATTTGTGTAGTGCTTTTTAACTCAACCCAAAGCACCAAAACCACCATTTGCTGTAGTACTTTCTATCTTTAACCCAAAGCACCCAAACTACCATTTGCAGTAGTATATTTTAACTTCTACCAAAAGCACCCAAACCACTATTGGCAGTAGTCTTTTAAATTAAACCCAGAGGACCCAAACCACCATTTGCAGTAGTACCTTTTCACTTCACCCCAAGCACCCAAACCACCATTTGCAGTAGTGCCTTTTATCCTTACAGTACCTAGAGCACCTAAACCACCATTTGCAGTAGTGCCTTTTTAGTTCAATCTCAAACATTCAAATCACCATTTGCAGTAGTGCCATTTAACTTTAAACTAAAGGACCCAGATCACCATTGGCAGTAGTGCCTTTTAACTTCAACCCAAAGCACCCAAACCACCATTTGCAGCAGTGCCTTTTAACTTCAACCCAAAGCACACAAACCACCATTTGCAGTAGTGCTTTTAACTTCAACCCAAAGCTCCCAAACTACCATTTGCAGTAGTGCCTTTTTACTTAAACCAAAACACCCACACCACAATTTGTTGTGGTGACTTTTAACTTATACCCAAAGCAGCCAAACCACTATTTGTAGTAGTGTATTTTACCTCAAACTAAAGCACCCTCACTAACATTCGCTGTCGTGCATTTTAACTTCACCCCAAAGCACCCAAACCACCATTCATATAACATATAACATATAACAATTACAGCACGGATACAGGCCGTCTCGGCGCCTTCCATTCCGTGCCGACCATTTATTTTCCCCTAGTCCCATCTACCTGCGCCCAGACCATACCCCTCCACTTCCTTCCCGTCCATATACCTATCCACTTTACTTTTAAATGTTAAAATCAATACTGCCTCCACCACGTCTGCTGGAAGATCATTCCACACAGCCACCACTCTCCGAGTAAAGACGTTCCCCTCATGTTACCCCTCATATTCGCAGTAGTGCCCTTTAACTTCAACCCAAAGCTCATCAAACCACCATTTGCAGTAATGCCTTTTAACTTCAACCCAAAGTATCCAAACCAAGATTGGCAGTAGTGTCTTTTAGCTTGAACCCAAACCACCATTTGCAGTAGTGCCTTTTAATTTCAACCCAATGCACCCAAACTACCATTTGCAGTCGTGCCCTTGAATTTCAACCCCAAGTACCCAATCCACCATTTGCAGTAGTGCCTTGTAACTTCAACGCAAGGCACCCAAGCAACCATTGCCAGTAGTGTATTTTAACTGTAACCCAAAGCACCGAAACCACCATTTAGACCAGTGCCTTTTAACTTCACCCCAAAACAACAAAACCATTTGCAGTAGTGTCTTTCATATCCAACACCAGCACCCATACCACAATTGGCAGTAGTGTCTTTTAATTTCAACCCAAAGCACCAAACCACCATTCGCTGTCGTGACTTTTAACTTCATCCCAAAGCAGCCATACACCAATTGTAGTTGTGCTTTTTTTTAACTTCAACCCAAAGCACCCAAACCACCATTCGCAGTACTGCCTTTCAACTTCAACCCAAAGCACCGAAACCACGATTGGCAGTAGTGTCTTTTAACTTCAACCAAATGCACCCAAACCAACATTTGGAATAGTGCCTTTTTTATTTCAACCCAAAGTACCCAAACCACCACTTGCAGTAGTGCCTTTTAACTTCAACCCAATGTACCAAGACCACCATTTGCAGCAGGGCCTTCGAACTGCAACGCAAAGCACCCAAACCACCATTTGCAGTAGTGCCTTTTTTACTTCAATCCAAAGCACCCAAACCACCATTTGCAATACCGTCTTTTAACATCAACCAAAAGCACCCAAACCACCATTTGCAGTACTGCCTTTCAACTTCAACCCAAAGCACCGAAACCACGATTGGCAGTAGTGTCTTTTAACTTCAACCAAATGCACCCAAACCACCATTTGGAATAGTGCCTTTTTTATTTCAACCCAAAGCAGCCAAACCACCATTTGCAGTAGTGCCTTTTAACTTGAACCCAAACACTGAAACCACAATTGGAGTAGTGCCTCTTTTTCTGAACCCAAAACCCCAAAAACCATTTGCAGACAGTGCCTTTTTATTTCAAACCAATCATATTTTCATTTTCAAACCACATAAAGGGCACTGACAGTTGAGTAGCAATGTGTTCCGTGTTATTCAGAGCTCAGAGAGACGTAACCCTCTGGCTCTCCCCCCTCCCACCAGCAGTGGCAGCAGGGTGAACATCATTTTTTTAAAAACATTTATATATCTCTGATTTTTCATCGATCGGATGCTCCCTCTGGTCCAGGAAGGTGGACGGGGTCTCTGAGCGAGGTGGCCAAAAAGGACGGCCGTAGGTGGCGGCGTTCTCTCGGAAATCACAGCGCAGCGAGCCAAAAGCGATCAAGATCAGACCTTTAGTAAAATAGATAGATATGGAGAATCGATTTTTGGGGAGCTGCTTTCAGAGACTCCCAGGAAAGAGCGTGGGAGAATCACCCAAGCTTATAAGACGAACCTGGCAGGCAGCCAGGACGTTGTCTCAGCTTTCAGTTAACCCCTTCCAACCAGATGACTTTCATGAGGTATGTTAATTAAAATCGGGTATTTAAATAGTAAATACCCACTCAGACCGAGTTAAGAAATGTAATCCTCTAAGAGGAATGTCCTAGTCTTTGATATTGTTTAAAACACAATTATTAATAAGCAAAAAAACTGGGTTTTTTTAGTTTACATACAGTATTTACATAGTAAATACCTACTTAGTCAGCCTAAATGATGCACTACTTATAGTACACGTTCTCTTTTTTTCTTTCGGTGCATGTTATATCCGGTTCTGGCCTGTTTTCTTTCTATAATATTAGTTTGTAAGGGGCGGAGCTAAATGAGATTTACACCTACGGAACATCACATGAATTTTCCCATCAGTGGGTGGTTTCACACAGCATACTCAAATACTACTTTTTTGTATCATTCATGTAATTTAGCATCGTTTTCGCTTTTCCTTCCAGGGCACCTTTCTTTGGGATATACCATCAGAGTTCCGAAATTGGGAGTAGCCACCCAACACCCAGAAGGTTGAGTTATTGTGTTGCACCATCTGAAACAAGGGAATCCATGTAAGCTTTAATGCAAGACGACCCTCTGAAGAAAACTGGAGGATTTGCGTTTTGTAGCTGGAATATTATGGGCGCTGACGAGCCAAATATAAGGGGTAAGGTGCTGGGCCCAATTAAAATCCAATTAATGCTGATATAATATTTTTGCAAGAAATGCATCTTTAAGTTCAAGCTCAGACCAGGCTGAAGGCTAATTGCATTGGTCAAATATATCACTCCTCCTATCTCTCCAAATCCAGAGGCACAGCAATTATAATCCGTAAGGGCATACCATTTAAACATAAAAACACCATTGCAGACAAATATGGTAGGTATGTCATAGTTTCTCGTGAGATATACTCGACCCCACTCACTATGGTAAATATCTGTGCTCCTTACGTTGACAACCCACACCTTTTTAATTAAATCTTGAACTTAATTTCAGATTCCATCCAGCAAAACCTGATAATTGGGGGGGATCCCAATTGCGTTCTGGATCAATACTTGGATAAATCAAAAGCGATATAATACAACATCAAAATCCAGCAACGCTTAAATACGTATATAAGAAATACAAATATAGCAGACGTATGGAGGATTGTTAACCCATCCGGAAAAGAATACTCCTTCCACTCATCAGTACATAAAACCTAAACACGTATTGACTATTTTCTAGTGGACACTAAATTAATATCTTTCACAATTAATCCCAAATATCACAATAGTACTATTTCCCATCAGTCCCCGCTGCCCTTCTCCTTAAAACTAGGTATGTTTAATAAAACGTCGTTCAGGAGGTTTAACCCTCAAATACTAAATAATCCGGATTGTTGTAAATATTGAAAACAACAGATGGAAGTATTTTTTGAGACCAATGATACAACCGGTATTTCGTCCTCGTTGTTATGGGAATCTTTTAAGGCTTTTATCAGAGTTTCTATCAATTTCATATTAAGCATATTAAAACAAAAATAATAGGATGGAACAATTGCAATTAGAAGAACAGATCAGAAAACTTGACAAAAAGCGCGATAGATCTGACTATAGATAAACATAATAAGATAGCAGTATTACAATTTGAGCTAAATCAAATTCTATCTGCAAGAGTTATCAGATTATTTCAAATTACAAAAGAGGAAAATTTCGAATTTGGCGATAAACCACACAAACCTTTCGCACGCCAGTTGAGAAAATTTGAAACGGACCATACTATCCAAAAAATCAAATCCGATACAGGTGAATTGTTAACGATTCCAAAAGGCATTAATGAAAGGTTTGCCCAATTTTATGAAAATGCATATAC
The DNA here is from genome assembly GCA_963514005.1 of Raja brachyura. The sequence continues at coordinate 29,678 of CAUPSL010001178.1, forward strand.
ATCCAAAATATCAACAAAAAGTAGAAAAATTGCAAACGGTCTTGATAACAATAAACTTCCAACACTTAATCCGCTGGAACAAGAGGAATTAGAAGAACAGATTTCAATTAAAGAAATAGAAGAGCCAATCGAGTCACTGAAGAACGACAAAACACCAGGACCAGATGGGTTTAGTAACGAATTTTATAAAAGATTTTATGAGGTAGTTTCCCCGCGTTTATACAATCTTTATACATCCGCATTAAATAACAGTTATTACCACAAACACTAGCTGAATCAACGATCACACTTATACCAAAAAAAGATAAAGATCTAGAGGACCCGGGATCATGCAGAGCAATCGTTCTGTTGAATACAGATCAGAAAATATCAGTGAAGACTTTGCCATACTTAAGAAAGTAAGTTAATGAATTAATACACACGCATCAAACGGGTTTATACCCAAGAGACATTCGTTTAACAATTTGAGATGCCTTTTTAACATAATGTACTCACACAGAACTAAAAAAAGAGGATTTATAAACTATTTTATTAGATGCAGAAAAATAATTTGACCAAGTAGCATGGAAATAACTTTTCACAGTGCAGCAAAAAAATCAGTTGGGAGAAACTTTCATCTCATGGATAAAAATGTTATATGATAAGCCGACTGCCATAATACTGACTAACCATATACCCTCTCCTAAATTTCAGTTATCCAGGATCTGCATTATCACCCCTATTTGCCCTTGCGATTGAACCTCCAGAGGAAAGTTTAAGAGCACATCCGAACATTCACGACAATAATTCGAAATACTCTAATAATAAAATATCATTATATGCAGAAGATGCATTAGTATATATCACCAATTCTGAAATATTATTATTCCAATTATTAATCTTATTTATTAAATCTTAATATAAATGTGCTCTTAAATCAGCATACAGAATAAAGTGGAACAAACGAGAAATTATGTCAATAAAACCTGAAATGCCGACACACCTTCTAAAATTCCCTTTCAGAATTGCTACGGAAAAATTCAAATATCTGGGTGTTCAGGTAACCAGAAAATACACCTCCCTATTCAATGCAAACTTCCCGCCTTTAGTTACTAAATTAAACGCTCTTATTCAGTTCTGGAAGACACTCTATATGTCTCTAATAGGCAGAATAAATGCTATAAAGATGATCTTCCTTCCTGTATTGTATTTATTCCAATCAATGCCGATATATCTTCCTAAATTTGTTTTCAAAAAACTTGATTCTCTGATTACAAACTTTATTTGAGATTATAAAACACATATAATTCATAAATGGCAACTATTTAACCCAAAGAAACGGGTGGATTTGCTCTCTCCAACTTTTTATACTTTTTCCGTGGACGAATATTAACAATGTAATTTACTGGCTGGACAATTCAGGCCAACAGGTAGATTGGTAAATAATGGAGAGAGATGATTGTTCGCCTTTTAATAGAGGCGCGATTCTTTTCTGTCCAACAAATTTGAAGAACACGCTGTATGATTAAAATGCGATTATTCACAGCACTCCACGAATCGGGAGACAAGTAAAATCATCTTTAAACGAAGACGTTTATGTCTTATTTCACCAATAGCAAATAAGCCTTTGTTCAAGCCATAGATAAACATAGAAACATAGAAAATAGGTGCAGGAGTAGGCCATTCGAGCCTCCACGGCCATTCAACATGATCATGGCTGATCATCCAACTCAGTATCCCGGACCTGCCTTCTCTCCATACCCCCTGCTCCCTCTCGCCACAAGGGCCACATCCAACTCCCTCTTAAATATATCCAATGAACTGGCCTCAACCACCTTCTGTGGCTGAGAATTTCACAGATTCACCACTCTGTGCAAAAAATGGTTTTCTCATCTCGGTCCGAAAATACTTCCCCCTTTTCCTTACACTCTTTAACCCTTGTTCTGGACTTCCCCAACATCGGGAACAATCTTCCTGCATCTAGCCTGTCCAACCCCTCAAGAATTGTGTAAGTTTCTATGTGATCACCCCTACGTCTTCTAAATTCTAGCGAGTACAAGCCGAGTCTGTCCAGTTTTTCTTCATATGAAAGTCCTGACATCCCAGGAATCAGTCAAGTGAACACTCTCTGTGCTCCCTCTCAGGCAAGAATGTATTTCCTCAAATTTGGAGACCAAAACTATACGCAATACTCCACTTGTGGTCTCACCAAGACCATGTACAACTACAGTAGAACCTCCCTGCTCCTATACCGAAATCCTTTTGCTGTGAATGCTAACATACCATTTGATTCCACCACTGCCTGCTGCACCTGCATGTCTACTTTCAATGACTGGTGTACCATGACACCAGGTCTCGTTGCATCTCCCCTTTTCCTAATCGGCCATCATTCAGATAATAGTCTAGTTTCCTGTTTTGCCACCAAAGTGGATAACCTCACATTTACCCACAATCTACTGCATCTGCCATGCATTTGCCCACTCACCCAGCCTATCCAAGTCATCTTGCAGCCTCCTCGCATCCTCCTCACAGCTAACGCCCCCCAGCTTCGTGTCATCCGCAAACTTGGAGATATTGCATTTAGTTCCCTATTCCAAATCTTTAATATGTATTGTAAATAGCTGAGCTCCAAGCACTGAGCCTTGCGGGACCCCACTAGTCACTGCCTGCCATTCTGGACATGACCCGTTTACTCCTACTCTTTGTGTCCTGTCTGCTAGCCAGGTCTCTATCCACATCAATACTGAAACCCCAATACCGTGTGCTTCTTTTGTCTTATGTGGGATCCTTTCGAAAGCCTTCTGTATAAGTCCAGATATAACGCATCCACTTGTTCTCCCTCATCCGCTCTACTGGTTGCATCCTGGGAAAGTTCTACAAGATTCGTCAGACATGATTTACCTTTCATAAATCAATGCTGATGTTGTCCAATGATTTCACCACTTTCCAAATGTGCTGCTATCCCATTTTTAGTAACTGACTCTAGCAGTTTCCCCACTACCGATGCAAGACTAACTGGTCTGTAATTCTCCGTTTTCTCTCTCCCTCCCTTTTTCAAAACTGGGTTTACACTAGCTATCGTCCAATCCTCAGTAACTACTCCAGAATTTAAAGAGTTTTGAAAAATGATCTCTAATGCATCCCCTATTTATGGGACTACTTCCTTAAGTACTTTGGGATGCATCCTATCTGGCCCTGGGGATTTATCGGCCTTTAATCCCATCAATTTACTTAACACCACTTCCCGGCTAACCTGCATTTCACCCAGTTCCTCCATCTCATTTGATACCCGGTCCCCTGCTATTTCCGGCAGATTATTTATGTCTTCCTTAGTGAAGACAGAACCAAAGTCGTTATTCAATTGGAATGCCATGTCCTTGTTTCCCACGATCAATTCACCATGATCAAATAAAACGTTTACATTTTGGGAAAGACTAGGAATACAAAACATTGGAGATCTTTACGAGATGGGAACTCTTCTCTCATTTCAAGAATGATAGTGGAAATATCACCTGAAAGGTAATCACTATTTCAGATATCTTTAAATTCGAGAATATCTGAAAACATATACCCAAGACTACCAAACTTTGCTACCAGATGCACTAGTCAAAGGCATGAATGGAAATTCAGATTCAAACAATTTAACATCATATTTGTACATCACCCTTCTAAATATAGAAATCCCATCGTCAGAAGCAATTAGAAGAGACTGGGAAGAGGAACTAGGTCTACAAATTCTAAAAGATAAATGGGAAGAAAACCTTTTATATGTACACAATTGTTCGATTAACGTTCGACATACGATAAAGTCAATGTAAGATACACTATGGACTCTACTATTCAATGCCTAAACTGAATAAGATATTTCCAAATGCATCTTCTATTTGTGACAAATGTCTCATTCAAGAAGCAACTATAACACATTCCTTCGCCTCTTGCATAAAATTATAAAATTTTTGGAGAGGAATTTTTGAAATGTTTTCAAAAACACTAAAAACAAAATTGGACCCCGAAACGCAATTGATTATTCTAGGAATATCAGAAGCCCGCTCTGAGCGATAAATATTTCAAAGACGTTTCCTCAATTATGGTCTGATAACGGCGAAAACACTAATACTCAAATTTTGGAAACATACATCTGTCCCTACTCTTAAAATGCGGATTACAGTCATGTCTGGGACGCTACATCTTGAAGATATTGGACTTGTCTTAGAGGAAAAACCAGAGCATTTTTCGAATACATGGACACCATTCATTGATGTATTACAAGGATAGTATGGTGCAACACAATTTTGGAGAAATCGAAATCACGGGTTGGGTGATGGGTGGGGAGGGATACGAGGCAGGTATATCACCACCTTTTGTTTTTCTTTCTGTTTGTGTATTTTTATTTCTCTACGTCTTCCTTATTTCTTTTACTCACTAACTCTTTGGCTGCACCACTTTGGTATCTAGCGGTTCTATCCTTCCACATTCCACTTTTCCGCCCTCTTGCTTTGTCTTTCTGCTTTTCTCTCAACTATAGATAAAATCAAAATTGAAACTGTACAATAAGTGTATTATGTCATATGCCGCTGGTTATATTTTTGTACATTTGCCTGTAATTAATAAAAATGAATAATGAAAAAATAAATAAAATGGAGAGAACAAGATAGGGCTTTTAAAGATAGTTGAGTCAGGGATATGGGGAGGAAGCAGGAACGGGGTACTGACTGTGGGTGATCAGCCATGATCGCATTGAATGGGCCGAATGGCCTAATCCTGCACCTATTGTCTATTTCAATGGTCTATAAGGTGGGGAGTTGGATCTGATGTAGTTTTGAACAATATCCACTTTTCTGGAACAATGCCACTCCCAATTTCCCACCGTCAGTGTCGCCACAATTGCGAAACTTTGGAGTTTCTCAATCAATTCCCTGAATGAATCAAAACCTGTCTCACTCGGCGGGGTTTAATTTGACTGATGTCATCTGTTTGGGAATAATTTTGAAATCTCTATTTTTTTAATTCTGATGAATCATCACTGTCCCTGTGGAGACGGAAAATGGCATAAAGTGTCAGGGAATGTTCTGCCCCACCATTTCATTCCGAGATTACCGCTCGCTTACGGTGGCACCTCGGTTGGCAGACAAAAATGGGGCAAATGCTTTGGGAATTTTACCACGTGGAGAAATTCTTGTACGTGGCCATTGCTGCCGTTGGAGTCCCTGGTAAGTGAGCAAAAACATTCAAGTTTTATAACTCAGTGTGTTAACCGGTGTTGACTTGATTCTGATCATGTTACAAGATTTCCAACTGTTCAAGAATATGTGAACTATGTCAGACCCCTTAGTAAAATATGTTTGAAATACCGCTGTGATTCTCTAGGTGACGCCGTGCAAGCAGCCCCGTAAGCAGCCCGTGTCGTTCTGTTATTGTTCTTTGGCTGACGTTACTTATGTGTTTTAATGTATCTTTAGATTTGTATTATGTGGGGGTGGAGAGGGGGTGGTTACGGGGGTTGGGGGAAACGTTTTATCACTTCCCTCGACGGCCATACGACTTTTTTCCCGTATCGTATCTCCGTCCATACTGCGGCCTCGCGGAGCAGGCGGTCCCTTTTAGGGATCGACATCGGCAACTCCAACAGCAGGAGCTTCGACCACCCCGATCGCGGGAGCATCGATCAACCCGATGCGGGAGATTCGATCGCCGACTGCGAAGGATTTAAAGGGAAAGAGAGTAAAGGGATAGTTAATGACCCCTGAATTCACGGTAGAAAGCTCAGAAATGGATAGGAGAGTATGGCCAAGTGTAATAGGGAGCCGATGTGAAAGGTGAGATGGGGAAGGAATTATAAGTATTGTATGTGAATGCGCGAAGTATAAGAAGTAAAGTAGATGAGCTTGAGGCTCAGTTGGTAGATATGACATTGTGGGGAATACTGAGACGTGGCTGCAGGAAGATCGGGCCTGGGAACTTAATATTTAGGGGTATACATCCTATAGAAAGGACATGCAGGTGGGCAGAAGTGGGTGGTGGCTCTGCTTGTGAGGGATGAAATTTAGTTCCTTGGGAAGGAAGACATAAGGGCAGAAGAGACAGAGTCACTGTGGATTGAGTTGAGTAATTGTTAAGTCACTAATTGGTGTTATCTACAGACCCCCAAATAGTAGCCCCTGATGTAGGGTGTAAGTTGCAACAGGAGTTAAAACTGGCATGCAACAGAGTTAAGTTAAAACTGGCATGTAACAGAGGTAATGCCACTGTGGTGATGGGGGATTTCAATATGCAGGTAGACTGGGAAAATCAGGTTGGACCAGAACCACAAGAAAGAAAGTTTGTAGAATGCCTCCGAGATGGATTCTTAGAGCAGCTTGTAATGGAGCCGACAGAGAAAAAACAATTCTGGATTTAGTGTTGTCCAATGACCCAGATTTGATAAGAGAACTCGAGGCAAAGGAACCGCTTTGAGGCAGTGATCATAATATGATTAGATCTGCAATTTGAGAAGGTGAAGGTTAAATAGGAAGTGTCAGTGATGCAGTTGAACAAAGGATACAATGAAGGCTTGAGAGAAGAGCCGGTCAATGTAGACTGGAAGGTGATCCTAGCAGGAATGACGGTGAAAACAGTAATGGTATGAATATCTGGGCATAATCCGAAAGACACAGGATCATTTCATTAGAAAAAGGAAGTAAGATTCTAAGGGGATATGAGGCAGCCGTGGCTGACAAGAGAAGTTAGGGATAGATAAAACTAAAAGACGAGATGTATAACACAGCAAAGCGTAGCCGGAAGCCAGAGGATTGGGAAACTTTCATAGGGCAACAGAAAAAAACAAAGCGGGCAATACGGGCTGAAAAGATGAAGTTCGAGGGGATGCGGCCCAGAATATAAAGAAGGACAGTAAAAGCTTATTTCGATATGTTAAGGGGAAAAGAGTAGCAAAGTCAAATGTGGGTCTCTTGAAGGCAGACGGGTGAAATTATTATGGGTAACAAGGAGATTGCAGAGGAGTTGAACAGGTACTTCGGTTCCGTCTCCACAAAGGAGAACACAAACAATATCCCAGATGTACTGGAGGACAGAAGATCTAAGGGGGTAGATGAATTGAAATAAAATTTCATTTGGCGAGAAGTAGTAATGCGTAGGTTAATGGGACTTGGGGATGATAAATTCCCTGGGCCTGATGGTCTGCATTCCAGGGTCCTCAAGGAGGTGGCTATAGAAATAGTGGAAGCATCGGTGATCATTTTTCAATGTTCAAAAGATTCAGGATTAGTTCCTGTGGATTGGAGGATAGCTAATGTTATCCCACTTTTCAAGAAAGGAGCGAGATTGAAAAGGAGGAATTTCAGACCAGTTAGCCGGACTTCGGTGGTGGCAAAAATGCTGGAGTCAATTATTAAAGAGGTAATAATGGGGCATTTGGATAGCACTACAAGGATTAGTCCAAGTTAACATGGATTTATGAAAGGGAAATCATGCTTGACTAATCATGTGGAATTTTTTGAGGATGTGACAAGTAAAATGGTTGAAGGGGAGCCAGTGAATGTACTGTATCTGGAATTACAGAAAGCCTTTGATAAGGTCCCACACGGGCGACTGGTGAATAAAATTAGAGCACATGGTATTGGGGGTAGGGTGTTGACATGGATATAAATCGGTTGGCAGACTGGAAGCAAAGAGTAGAAGTTAACGCGTCCATTTCAGAGTGGCAGGCAGTGGCGAGTGGAGAGTTGGGGCCGCAACTGTTTAACATATATATTAATGATTTGGAAGAGGGAATTAGGAGCAACACTAGCAAGTTTGCGGATGACACAAAGCTGGGTGGCAGTGTGAATTGTGAAGAGATTTTTAGGAGGTTGCAGGGTGACCTGGGCAGGTTGAGTGAGTGGGCAGATGCGTGGTAGATGCAGTATAATATAGATAAATGTGAGGTTATCCGCTTTGGCGGCAAAAATAAGTGGGGAGATTATTATCTCAATGGGGTTAGGTTAGGTAAGGGGGAGGTACATCGAGACCTGGGTGTCCTTGTACACCAGTCACTGAAAGGTGGCGTACAGGTACAGCTGGCAGTGAGGAAAGCTAATGGATTGTTGGCCTTCACAACAAGAGGATTTCAGTGTTAGTGTAAAGAGGTTCTTCTGCAGTCGTATGGGGTTCTGGTAAAAATCACATCTGGAGCATTGTGTACAGTTTTGGTCTGCTAATTTGTGGAAGGGCATCCTTGTGATTGAGGAAGTGCAGTGTAGGTTCACGCGATTGATACTTGGGATGGCGGGAATCGGGCACTCTCATATCCGGAAATAGAGAAAATACTAGGCTTGTATTCACTGGAGTTTAGAAGGATGAGGGGAAAGAAACATAGACAGAAACATAGAAAATAGGTGCAGGAGTAGGCCATTTGGCCCTTCGAGCCTGCACCGCCATTCAATATGATCATGGCTGGCCATCCAATGTTCATATATTTTATGATATCTTGTAGAAACATATAAAATTGCAAACGAACTGGACAAGCTAGATGCAGGAAAATGTTCCCAATGCTGGTTGAGTCCAGAACCAGGGGCCACATTCTTAGAATAAAGGGGAGGCCATTTAAGGCTGAGGTGAGAAATAACTTTCTCACCCAGAGAGGTATGAATTTGTGGAATTCCCTGCCACTGGCGGCAGTGGAAATCAAATCACTGGATGGATTTAATAGAGGGTTGGATAGAGGATTAGATGGAGCTCTATCAGCTAGTGGAATCAAGGAATATGGCGAGAAGGCAGGCACGGGTTATTGATTGCGGACGATTAGCCATGATCGCAATTAATTCCGGCTCGAAGGGCCGAATGGCCTCCATGTGCACCTATTTCTTATGTTCTCTGTGTTTCTATAATTCATCTGGCTGCCACGTACCGACTCCAACACTCCTGATCTTTGTCTGAAAGACGAGCCGGCGTTCAGCCCCGGAGAACGTGTTCAGTAATGTCCAGTGTCCGTTCACTTGTCTTCCCGCAGTGAATTTAGTGGCGATTGTGATCCTGTCCCGGGGAAAGTGCGGCCTCTCCACCTGCACCACTCGCTACCTGGTGGCCATGGCAGCGGCCGATCTACTGGCCGTGATAACCGAGGTCATTTTGTATCAGCTCAAATATCATTACTTTTGGTGGAGTTTCCTGTCCATCACCCCTGTGTGCAGAGTTAACGCTGTACTCCAGTATGCAACTGCAGACTGTTCTGTCTGGTTCACCGTCACTTTCACCTTTGATCGGTTTGTCGCCATTTGTTGCCAGAAGCTGAAAACAAAGTATTGCAGCGGGAAAACTGCGGCTGCGGTTCTCGCAACAGCCGGCATTCTGCTCTGTCTGAAAAACGTTCCCCGCTACTTCATACGGGAACACAGATATATCATCGACAATGTACCGTGGGGCTGTGAACTGTTGGACAGTTATTTCACTGACCCCGGGTGGGTGGCCTATGACTGGATCGACACGGTTTCAACTCCGCTCCTCCCTTTCGCTGTAATCCTGCTGCTCAACGCTCTGACAGTCCGGCACATTTTAGTGGCCAGTCGGGTCCGTAAGGGGCTGAAGGGTCAGAGCAAGGGGGAGAACCGCAGTGACCCGGAGATGGAGAGCAGGAGGAGGTCTGTGGTTTTACTCTTCACCATCTCCGGCAGCTTCATCCTCCTGTGGCTGACATATGTTGTATACTTCGTCTATTATCAGATCACAGGAGATGCAAATGATTGGAATGATTCTAATTATATCTTTGGCAACTTCGGGTATTTGCTGAGGAATGTCAGCTGCTGCACGAACACATTTATTTACGCGGTGACCCAGTCCAAGTTCAGGGAGCAGGTGGAGAGCGCGGTGAAATATCCGCTCACCTCAGTGCTTCGGCTCATTCATAAATCCGCGCACCGAGGGCATCCTAGAGGCGGCCGCTGCCTCTCCGCTGCGGGCTCCGGCTCATGACATTCACCGCCGGACCTTCCATGCTTCAGTCCCGGGCAGACATGGTCAGGATCGAAGCCGGGTGGGCAAGTTGGGCTGAAGGGCCTGTTTCCGCGCTGTGGGGCTGAGGGAAGAGATGGGAATGGCAGTGACGACCAAGGGAGAATCCCGGGGAACGGCGAGTTAATGGAGGTGACGGAAACAAAGGGGATGATTTAAAACTCGTGTTCAAAGTTTGACAAAATGGCTTCGACCTCGTGGCTGTAACCCCCCTCCCCTCCGGGCGCTATACACCCCTCCCCGTCTCTGTGCCCCTCTAGTCTCTGACATTGAGATACATTGATAGATGCAGTATATTCCTAAGAATAATAGTTTCTTGCATACGAACACCTTCCCTATCTGTATAGAAAACAGCCCACTGTTCACACGACCATCCTGTTACTGTTATTCAATCTAGATCGGTGAGTCTCTCTCTCTCTCTCCCTCTCTCTTTAACCCCCCTCTAACGCCCCCTCTCTCCGCTCTATCTCTGTCTATCCCCTCTGTCTCACACATCCCTATCTGCTCTGCTCCCCCTCTCTATCCCACCTTTCTCTCTCCCCCCTCTCTCTTCCCCTCTTTCTCTCTCAATCCTTCTTTCTCTTCTCTCTCTCTCCGCTCTCCATCTCCCTCTCCATTTCCACCCCTCTCCCACCCCCTCTCTCCACGGCTCTCTCTCCCCACTCTCTCTCTCCCACACTCATTTCCCCTCTCCATCTCTCCCGATGTCTCAGCCCTCCCCCCTCCCCCTCTCTCTCACCCCTTCCCCCTCTCTGACCTCCTTCTCTTTCGCCATTTTTCCCTATCTTCTCCCCGCTCCTTATCTTCCCTCTCTCTCTGTCCCTTTCTCCCCCTATCCCCCCCCCTCTCTCGTGCTCTCCCCTATCTCTGCCCCCTCTCTACTTACTGCTAATAGCAGTATTTCAGAAGAGAGAGAATGGTGTGGTATTCTTCAATGGTTGTGAGTGTGTGTGTGTGTGTGTGTGTGTGTGTGTGTGTGTGTGTGTGTGTGTGTGTGTGTGTGTGTGTGTGTGTGTGTGTGTGTGCGTGTGTGTGTGCGTGTGTGTGTGTGTGTGTGTGTGTGTGTGTGTGTGTGTGTGTGTGTGTGTGTGTGTGTGTGTGTGTGTGTGACGTCACTTTTAGATTCCTCTGCTCCAGAACACTCTCACTCTACCATTCCTCTCATAGTCGTTGAGTCACACCAACAACCAGTGTGAACTAGCCACTGCTACCTCTTTTAGTAGCTCTTTCCATGCACCCACTACGTTTGTTGTAGAAAAATTGCCCCTCAGGTTCCTATTAAATCTTTCCCCCTTTACTTTAAACCTATGTTATCTGGTCCTCGATTTCCCTATTCTGGGCGAGAGGCTCTATGCATCCACCTGATCTATTCCCCACGTGATTTTGAGAATACAATGGATGGTTAGCCATGATCAAATTAAATGGCGGTGTTGGCACGAAGGGCCAGATGATCTACTCCCGCACCTTTTGTCTGTTGACTATTGTCTATTGTCTACTGAAACGGCCACTTCCGCGCCCACTGCTGGGAACAGGAGGCAACAGTCCTTCTTGAAACAGGTCCCAAATTCGTCTAAATTAAACTCTCTACTCTCTCTGTACCATAACCCTCCAGCCTCTCTCCCTCTATCTCGCTCATTCTCTCTCTTCCTCCTCTCTCTCTCTCCTCTCCCTCCTCTCTCTCTCTCTCTCTCTCTCTCTCTCTCTCTCTCTCTCTCTCTCTCTCTCTCTCTCTCTCTCTCTCTCTTGCTCTCCCCCTCACGCAGTATTCATTTCAAGCAGTATTCATTTCATCGACTTGTGACCTCCCACCCCATCTTGCCGAGACTGAGCCACGCCCTCGTTTCCGGATTTTATAGTCTATACCCACCTCCCACCAGAAGGCGCGTGGGCATCTTCAACCTAAAACACACTTTTGCATTTTCAAACCAAGACACACTTTTGCATTTTCAAACCAAAACACACTTTTGCATTTTCAAACTACATTTTCAAACCACATTAAGCGCCCTCACAGGTCAGTAGATCCTCTCACAGTTTAATAGACATGTGTTCAGTGTTATTCACAGTCGCGAACTCTCGCTCCCCTGCCTTGCAGATAACTAAGGCACCTCCACACTTCCGGGTGTTATAGGGTGATGGGTTGTATATATGAGTAAGAGATACTGTATAGTATATGACGGTTTTTTCTTTTCTTTTTTTCTCTCCTTTTTTGTATGGCTTTGTAAATATTTGATCAGTGTATAAATGTAAATAAGTTGGTGTGCATATAGCTGCTGGTGTACATATGGTGTACATATAGCTGCTAAATTTGTATAAGAAAATTATAAGCTGTGGTAATTAATAAGCTTTGGCTCCTTTTCGGACACATACGATTTCATTTATTTATAGATACGGTTTATGACAATTTATAAATATTCTTGGTTTTTTTTTTGTATGCTGTTTCACACTTGCTTTTTATTATTTCATTCTGTTCCAAATAAATAATGAAATAAATAAATTGTTCCTCCGGAAGGGGCGTGGCCTTAGTGGCGTGATCGACAGGAGAGAGAATCTCAACATTCTTTAAACATTAATCAGTCTTTTATTTTTCATCGATGTATTGAATCTTCTTGTTCTACGCAGCGGAGGGGGACTGAGTAAAATGGACAGAAATCACGGCCGTAAGTGGTAGCGTTTTTTCTCAAATCAATATGCAGTTGAACAGGAAGTGGTCAAGATCAGAGTTTCAATTATATATATATAGTACATAAGGCAACTTTAATTAGGCAAGACAAATGTAATTAGCCACGGCAACTTTAATTAGGCGAGGCAACTTCAGCATTTTGAAACCCAAGGCAACTTTAGCATTTTCAAACCCGAGGCAACATTTGCATTTTCAAACCCAACGCAACTTTCGCATTTTCAAACCCAAGGCAACGTTAGCATTTTCAAACCAAAGGCAACTTTAACATTTCCAAACGAAAGGCTACTTTAGCAGTTTCAAACGAAAGGCAACTTTAGCATTTTCAAACGAAAGCACATTTTGCATTTTCAAACGAAAGCACACGTCAGCATTTTCAAACCAAAGCAGACTTTAGCATTTTCAAACCAAAGCACACATTAGCATTTTCAAACCAAAGCACACTTTTGTATTTTACAACCAAAGCACACTTTAGCATTTTCAAACCAAACGCAACTTTAGCATTTTCAAACCAAAACACACCTCTGCATTTTCAAAACAAAACATAGTTTAGCATTTTCAAACCAAAACACACTTTTGCATTTTCAAACTAAAACACACTTTCAAACTACAGTTTCAAAGCACTAACCTCTCGCTCACCTATCTTGCAGGGAACTGAGGCACGTCCACACTTCCCGGTTTCATAGTCCCTCCTGAAGGTGCGTGGCCTTCATGGCGTGATTAACAGGAGAGAGAATCTCAACATTTTAAAAACATTAATAAGTCTTTTATTTTTCATCAATGGGAACACTCCTATTGTCCTGCAAAGCGGAGGGGGACTCTGAGTGAGATAACCATGGTCTGAGGCAGGAGACAGAGAAGGGAACACTCAGACCCAACATGTGGAGTTGAAAGAAGAAAAAAATAATAAACAGAGAATAAGAGGTGGTGGATTTCCGGGGCAAAAATCAAAAGGGGCCACTTGTCAACATAATTGTATAAGGAGTAAGAGTGTTGTAAAAACAAGCCTGAAGGCTTTGTGTCTCAATGCAAGGAGCATTCGTAATAAGGCGGACGAGTTGAATGTGCAGATACCTATTAATGACTGTGCTATAGTTGGGATCACGGAGACATGGCTCCAGTGGGACCAAATCTGGGAGCTGAACATCCAGGGATATTCAATATTCAGGAGGGATAGACAGAAAGGAAAAGGAGATAGGGTATCGTTGCTGGTGAGCGAGGAGATTAGTGTAATCGAATGGATGGACATTAGCTTGGAGGATGTGGAATCGATATGGGTAGAGCTGAGAAACTCTAAGGGGCAGACAACGACAGTGGTAGATGTGTGCAGGCCACATCTGGAGTTGGGGATGGCATCAAACAGGAAATTAGAAATGCGTGCAACAAGGGTAAAACAGTTATAATGGGTGACTTCAATCTACATATAGATTGGGTGAATCAAATGGGCAGGGATGCTGAGGAAGAGAATTTCTTGGAATGTATGCGGGATAACTTTCTAAACCAACCTGTAGAGGAACCAACGAGAGAGCAGGCTATTCGAGACTGGGTATTGAGTAATGAGGACGAGTTAGTTAGCAGTCTCGTTGTGCGTGGCCCCTTGGGCAAGAGTGACCATAACATGGTTGAGTTCTTCATTAGGATGGAGAGTGACTTAATTAAGTCAGAAACAAGGGTTCTGAACTTAAACATAGGTAACTTTGAAGGTATGAGACGTGAATTGGCCAAGATAGACTGGCAAGTGATTCTTAAAGGGTTGACAGTGGATGTGCAATGGAAGGTATTTAAAGACTGCATGGATGAACTACAACAATTGTTCACCCCAGTTTGGCAAAAGAATAAATCAGGGAAGGTAGTGCATCCATGGATAACAAGGGAAATCAGGGATAGTATAAAAACAAAAGATGAAGCATACAAATTAGCCAGAAAAAGCAGCATACCAGAGTACTGGGAGATACTCAGAGTCCAGCAGAGGAGGACAAAGGGCTTAATGAGGAAAGGGATAATAGATTATGAAGGAAAACTGGCAGGGAACATAAAAACTGACTGCAGAAGTTTGTATAGATATGTGAAGAGAAAGAGATTAGTTAAAACAAATGTTGGTCCCTTGCAGTCAGAAACAGGTGAATTGATCATGGGGAACAAGGACATGGCAGACCGATTGAATAACTACTTTGGTTCTGTATTCACTAAGGAAGACATAAATAATCTGCCGGAAATAGCAGGGGACCGGGGGTCAAATAAGGTGGAGGAACTGAGTGAAATCCAGGTTAGCCGGGAAGTGGTGTTGGGTAAATTGAATGGATTAAAGTCCGATAAATCCCCAGGGCCAGATAGTCTGCATCCCAGAGTACTCAAGGAAGTAGCCACAGAAATAGTGGATGCATTAGTGATAATATTTCAAAACTCCTTAGATTCTGGAGTAGTTCCTGAGGATTGGAGGGTACCTAATGTAACCCACTTTTTTTAAAAGGAGGGAAAAAGAAAATGGGGAATTACAGACAAGTGAGTCTAATATCGGTAGTGGGGAAACTGCTAGAGTCAGTTATTAAAGATGGGATAGCAGTACATTTGGAAAGTGGTGAAATCATTGGACAAAGTCAGCATGGATTTACGAAAGGTAAATCGTGTCTGACGAATCTTATAGAATTTTTCGAGGATGTAACTAGTAGAGTGGATAAGGGAGAACCTGTGGATGTGTTATATCTAGACTTTCAGAAGGCTTTCGACAAGGTCCCACATAAGAGATTAGTATACAAACTTAAAGCACACGGTATTGGGGGTTTAGTATTGATGTGGATAGAGAACTGGCTGGCAGACAGGAAGCAAAGGGTAGGATTAAACGGGTCCTTTTCGGAATGGCAGGCAGTGACTAGTGGGGTACCGCAAGGCTCAGTGCTGGGACCTCAGCTATTTACAATATATATTAATGATTTGGACGAGGGAATTGAATGCAACATCTCCAAGTTTGCGGATGACACTAAGCTAGGGGGGTAGTGTTAGGTTTGAGGAGG